>JBDFRD010369189.1:0-20497 GCA_039654405.1 Bullina lineata | reverse complement strand
ATTATTTTATTTAACTTATTAGAGCAAATTCTAGTAGGCCCATTTAACGAGGTCACCTTTTGAGAATGGGTCATATACATTTCCATACATTTGAAAGTTGCATATCAGCTGAACAACACACATGAAAATGTAAACATAATTCTTTTATTCCAACAACCAGGAGTTTGCTACCCTGTTGCGTCAGTCTGTAAATCATGGATTTGAAGCAGTCTTTGAGCTGACCAAGATGTGCACGATTCGCATGAGTTTTGTGAAGGGCTGGGGCGCAGAATACCATCGTCAGGATGTAACTTCTACCCCTTGCTGGATTGAGCTACATCTGAATGGTCCACTGCAATGGCTGGACAAGGTGCTCACTCAGATGGGATCCCCTTTGAATCCCATCTCCTCTGTCTCGTGACCCCAGGAAGAATTACTAAATCTCAACCTGCATTTTGGGGATGGGGTAAATTTTGAAATTCATGTAAGTTGACACATGCCACTGAATATGAGTTTTGTTATTTCTGAAGATGGACTCACAGCTGCCTGTCAAGGTCTCATTCATTGATTTCCGTTTTTTTTTCTTTTTTTTTTCTTTTTTTTTTCCATGCTTGGCTTTAGTTTTAGAAGAAACTGGTTTACTTAAACCCTTATCGATCCTGAGGCCCAGAAATTCTGAACAGTATACAGTAAACCTCAAGTGTAATCAGCTCTGGCTCAGCATGATCTGACTTAATGAGAAGAGTAGAAACAAAAAAATCCCCCCTCCCCCCGAATGAAAAAACAACAAACTGAATCAGCATGACTAAAAACAACGCTTGGCAAATGAGTTCCACATTGAATATTGAGTAACTTGGCTTGTAAGTAGACCTCAGTCCTCCAGGCATTAATTCTGCCATTCATTTCAATCCACAAGCCTTTTTTAAATCGTGGTTTATATATATAATTTCGGGTATCATGTGAGAGCAAATGTAAAGTTGGGTGAAAAAAAATGTTGTCGAGTGATTCATATTATGCGATGCATGCAAGGCAGGGTTGGTTGCATTTGAGTTTTACTGTATATATTAAAGAAAATGACAAATAATTGGAGTTTCCTTGTGTATATTTTATTTTGGTGAAACGTGAGTATTTAGACATGAGGTGGGTTTGTTTTTTTTTAAAAAGTGCCAGGAAACAATGCCTATGAAGTATGGAGAAAATTAACAGATAGGATTGGAGCAAGCCATTGGCTTTGTTCTAAGTGCTTCATGTCTCGACACCAAATATAAAGCCAGCGTACCATATGGGTATTGTAATTCATATTTTGATTGTAATTGACAATCCAATTTTTAATTTGATATCAAGATCAGTATCAGAATAATAACGAGCTTATTCAAGCATGTCATTGGCACTTTCTATGAAGATTTTAAGTTCTTACTTCATCAGCTGTAAAAGGGTATGTTATTTTTTGTGTGTATGTTTCTAATTTTTACTTGTAAAATAAGTGCATTTTGCAATAGAAAAGTTTGCACCCATTTGCTTTTTACATCCATGTTTATGCACTCTGAAATCAGGATGGAATAGGAGACTCAAAAAATGTAAACTATCATGTAAACCATCTGTGGTCTGATAAGTGTTAAAAGTTGAGGAATGAAAAACTTTGTTTAGGTAAGCCAATGTCACAATGTGGTAAATATTTTTTTGAAGATTTACCCATCTTTTTGATAGTGGATTACAAAATATTTTTAAATAATAAAATAAAAATGTAAAAAAAATTGTTTTACCCAAAACTTACTGCATCAACATTGTAATAATGAGACTATCTGAGAAGTATGAGGTACAAAAATCACTGATAACAGACTCGACTTTTCATGAAGTACACTGACTATCATCTATGCTTCTACATCAAAATTGTTGTTGGATCAGTTTAGTTTTAAATTCCCTGTTATCTTTCATTAATTTTAATCGATGGAAGCCATGGTAACCCAACCTTGCAGACTTGATTTTTTAGAGTAACAGCCACCTAAATTAGAATAAGGTCATCAAAATTCCAATTTTGAACACCCATTTCCTGATATATTACTTTAACACTCTTTTAGGCATTTCTTGTGGTTATAGTTTTCAGTCTCATCAAGAAATTGTCTATGATGTGTTGTAACTTGGCTCGCAGGCCTAGAGGACCTTCTGGTCTTCTTGTGCTTTCACCCCTGCTAAAGCATCAGTGTATAGAAAATTTGATTAAATTTACATTTGTGCGTAAACTGGTTGTATCTGATAAATTTGTGAAACAGAAATCCTGAGTTGTCGGTTATACTCTAATTTCTAACGAGTTAACTCTTTTTATCTATTTGTAGTTTTGATCTGACAGATGTGTAGTCGAAATGTTATCTCATCCAAGTTGATTTCACTCAAAAATTATTCAAAGATAAAACAGGATGCTATGTATTAATAGGCCTAAGGATTGAAATTGGATCAACTACTGATTGTAGTATTCTTTAGTGCATTGTATTAATTTGGTATGTTTCAAAGTTGTTCCTCTTTCATTTTGTAATCAATTGATGAATATGAATAGTTGTGTGTAAGATTTAATTGTAAACTGCTATGTGTAGCTGTTATAAAATTTACTAAATTTTGAGTGTTTTACATGAGACCATGAGTAACAGCTGTCATTTATTCATCATAATATTTCAGCTGGGTCTGAATTCATAATATTGAGCTAAACAAATGTTTGTGCATTTTCTTAAGCTGTCTTAAGCATTATCTCTTTCCTGCAAGTCTCTGTCTCTCTTTCTCTCTCTCTCTCATTCTATATATATCTAACTGTCTCTTACTCTTTCATAGTTACCTATCCTTATGTCAAGGAAAAGTAAAGCAAATTAATTGATGTTACACTACTACTTAATGACCAAAGCACTGTTCAAAATATTTTTATCCCAAGTACAATGGTCAAAATGCCTGTAAATATTTTTTGTTTCCTTGTACATACTTTTTTTTTCCAGCTTTTCATGGAGCATAATGAAACATTATACATCACTTTACCCCGCATGTTTGTAATGAGTTCTGAAGTTTCAAACTGCAAATAAGGTCACATTGATGTAGTTTTTGCGAATGACTCATCTTGCCACAGTTTGCAGCATGAGTGTTTGTAAACAGCACCTTTTAATGTTTTTCTCCTTGAGTTTTTTTATTTTTAAAAAGAGTGTAGATATTGAATTAGAACTAGAAATGTCCTTCATGTTCACCACTCAAACTGAGGTTTTTCACCTCACAGTTTTGATTTGCTCTGCACTTGGTATGAAAGAATATCAGTAGAATTGTAAGTATGTGTGTATATCATTAAACTTTTATTCTGTGTATTTCTTTATATCGTTAACGGTAGTGTGTTGGAAGTAATTATCAAAAAAGTATTGCACACCAGATGATTTTTTTAGTCTGCCTTGAAGCAATGTCTGGCTAATAATTTTCTTGTCATCTGGCTTTTGTTTGGTTTGGGCTTTGACTGGTTTAGATATGACTATTTTTAATAAGTCTTACTTGTTCCCAATAACAAAAGCTTTCATCAATCTTAAAGCCTGCTTTTGTTGTTCATTGTTAGGTAGACCAACACTTGTGCATTGTGTGGTGTGTGTGTTCTTGTTTCTATTGTTTGGTTACAAGTAGTTCCCATTAGTTCTTTTGGCTGTGTGCCGTTACTGTGAATGGATTAGATTCTTTTTTTGACTGACACAAATTTTATATATTTTTATTGTACAAACAAAATATCATTTATTTCAAATCAAGATTACTATATTTTTGTTCAGTTTTCCACTTCTTCATCATATTGATTGCATGCAAAATATACACTATGAGAGTATGTGTTGGGGAAAATGTTTATTGCTGTGTGAGTGTATGAAGAGTTAAAAATTATATATATTTATATTTAATTAAAAAAACAAACCCTTGACCAAGCCAATGAATTAGTGCATCTAGTATAAATCCATTTCCTCCAGCTTTAGAAGACATTTCAAATCTTACACCGTAAAAATTGTTAGTTTTTGTTTAACTTTCCACATAAGTGTAGATGAAACATGGGCTGCAATAAAGTGATCTCATAAAGCAAAAAAGCATTGCACTAAAAAGAACAAAATCTTTGGCAGCATTGTTTTCAAATGCAATATTTTAAACATCAAAACTTACGTAATAGTTTTTCCTGTTTTATCAGGCCGCAGTGTAGTTTTCCCAGCAATGATGGAGGTAATGGTTGAGTTTTTGAGAACTCACTATCCCTTTGTTGCTTTTGATCTACTTTATCAAGTTTCGTATAGACTTGTATTTCTGCTGGTGATGTACACAATTCAACAATTACAGAAGCTGATTTAAATTTAAAGGAGAAAAGCTTTTGTTCAAAAAATCAAAAAGATCACAGATACTTTATTTTGTGATAGTTTGATAATTTTTCAAATTGTGATCCTTCATGTTCATTATTGTACTGTTATGTGTACTATACAATGTGTATTACCTAGAGAAAAGATCTGAGCATTATAAATAGGTTACACTTTCTTTGAATGTTGCTTCCCTTTAGATGTTTATGCATTCTGTCTAAGAAATACTATTAAAAGTAAATCTCAAATTGTTAATCTGAATGTAGGATTATTACTTTGTCTTGACAATTTCCTCTCACAAAATTGGTAATTTCTGTATGATCACACTTTTTCACATGTGAAAGCAATTTCTTCGGCCCCTCATTTTTTTCTATTCCCACACATTGTAGTCTTGGTGTGTATGGTTTTGAAAGAGGTTTTGGTAACCATAGAACTAACAGACTCGACTTCCTGTTTCAACACTTTATAGCTTAGATCTTGAATCTGGAGTAGGGTCTTTGTGAATTCATTGCATTGAATGATGAACCGAAAGAGTGAAAAATGTATTTGTAAACAACAGAATAAAATTGACTATGCAGTTTTACTTATAGGTCTTTTAGACTGGATCTGCTACCACAAATGTAATTTGTCTGTACTGTTTCAAGTGTAGACGTGGATATATTCAATACATCTTGTTTTTGCCTTGAACTGCTTTCGAATGCTACCAGTTTCGTGAAGTTCCGATTAATTTATATTCTTACGAAATTTGCTTTCCTTCAATTTGAAGACAAACTGACACATTTTTTTCTGTTGCAATATTCATTTGAAAAGAAAAGGCAAAAAAAAAAGAAAGCTAATTGCCACTGTGTCTGTCAGCCATTAGGAATGGCCTTTCTTTATACCGGAAACTACCATTATAAAAGCAAAATCTTTCACCTTATCTACGGACTACCCAGGACTCTGTCCATAGTTCAGTCTATGAAAACTGAAAAATTGAGCAAGATTGCATCTAGACTATTTTATTCAATTTGTTTATGATTGGCATTACACAGCCTTGAACATGTTTTTGTTTTTTTATTTATTTGTGTTTGAGTTTTTGCCTAAGTCTTCCTATCAAAAGCAATTTTGGTGACACTGCTTATGCTATTGCCTTATCAAACTTACTGACCAAAAAGCCTTTCTTTGCAGCCGCTTTTTTCTTTTTAAAATGATTTATAGTCATTGAACTTTTCTCAGATTCTGTGTACAAGTTCTGCAACCACTGGTGGTACTTTTAAGATGAATCTGATCCCATGTTGAATGAGTTTGTGTGTTTATTTCTAACATAAACATTTTGAATTGAATGTTTGAATATTCAAAGAGCGAGAATCAGCCAAGTGGTTGTGAAGGTTTTGGTAATGGAGATATGCTGGTTCAGTGGTTGTATGTTTGGAACTTCGTCAGGAAGAACCTAAGTTCCAGCCTAAAGTGATTCTGTCCTGAGGGGGGACCAAATCTTTGTAGATCGGAGCCACCGGAATTTTTTCTATATAATTCGTCCATGTAAGAGCCCGTTTTCAACAAAAAATCCACCGAAGAACACAGTCTTCTTACCTGATAGCTGTTTTTTAAGCAGACGCCGCCTAAACCGCCAAAAACACTTTAGTTTTGTTCTGGGTTTAGGCCATAGCCGTGATGGAAAGCAAAGCCACATTCTCTCTCCCCATACCCTTTTTGTTCCCCTAGGCCTGTTTGCGTTGAAATGTTCGGCCTATCTGCTCTCATCACTTGAAGCAAGCCAATCCAGCTCCATCCCCTACCTGCGTATTAAACCAGTCATAATTGGCTAGATCTATGCTTTGTTGTTGTGTCCTGCCCCTATTCCCCAACCGACACCTTCAGCATACCCCCATCCCCGTAGTCTCTCGATGTCGTAACCCTGCATCCCAGTCTCACGCCCGCACTTCACAAATATCATGATGAAACGCTGCTCTTTGTTTTGATCTAGGTAGTGGAAGTGGCGATTCAGCGAGGGATCAGAACCAAGATGGGTCTTTCAGTTAGATTTTATGGAGAGGAGCCGCCAGTGTCTTGCATTGTTTTGCATAATTCAGATACGGATAGTCTGGCAGGGATGAAGCATGATTTCGATTGGTGTTTAAAATTTAAGAAAGCCAATCACAATCACAGATTTATTTGGTCAGTGATAACGCTCCATTAATGTGTTAGTGCCCCAACCCTCCAGCCACAGTCTGAATTGCGTTGTTCAATTGCAAACATCGTTTTTCTTTGGAAATCCGGCTATGAACACGGTAATTGTGTCTCCCAAAGGGCGGGTTCTTAGGCGGAGACCACTGTACCTAACACCAGATCAGTTTATTTATTGTTTATTTTGTAACAAGGCACTACATCCAATGCAATCCGCTTTTTGCTTTTTCATTCTATTCACTTTCTCATGCTTAAGGGCAGTTCCATTATACACATATGACCTGATCAGTACATGCTTTCTTTTCTATTATTACTTGTATTAATTCATTGGACCTCTGTCAGTAGACATGTGTTGAATGATGAATGACACTTGCACAATTTCTCCCACCTTCCTATGCTGTTTGGGTGCCATTATCCCTTACTACTGTGCAGGTGAGGGCAACTGAAGACAGAACACAAGGCACTACACTAATAAGACTGTCAAATGATTTATACTGTCCATGTGTACATGAGAATTAGGCCAAACCACAGTGCCTGTATGGGAGTGTTGGCATTTGCTCATTTTCCATGAAATTCTGTTGATTGAAAGTCACAGGGTGCTCTGTACGGAAATGAGCATTTGCCAATAAGATTAAATAGAGAGGTATGACAGGTGTAGATCTGATCTGACCTGACCTATGCAAGCATGATGATTTTTGCTCTTTTTTTTTTTTCCATCTTTTAGAAATCAAATCTTTTATATTTCTGTCTTCCAGTAAAAACCTTATCTGTCCTTAGTAGTAACAGTATTATATCTTTTTTGGTTATTGCTATGAAAAGATTCGTATTATGTGATCAATATCAGAAAATTTGTTACATTCTTTCAAGAGACATTTTGAGTAACATTTTAGTACCAACCATTTAAAATCTAGATGAAACTGGAATATTGAACTAGAAAATAACGAAGGCTTAAAAAAAATTTTAATTGCTCAAAAGGAAACTTCTCACGATGTTTAAGCACAAAATATAATTTCATTAATGATGTGCACAATATTTCCAATATACACATTGTATCTACTTAACATAAATACTTGAAAATAATGTACTTGTGCACCCAGCAATTTTGAAACCCATTTTTGTGAACAAAATGACATTTAAAAACACAACAACAAAAAAACCTGGGGAAATTGAGATTATCTATAGAGTCATCCTGTTTTATTTCATAATTTATTTCTTCTTTTGCCTTATACAGTATGCATGGTATTGGTATGCCTCTGTTCATCCTTTCAATTCTGTACACTTGATCACACACTTACTTGTCTACCAAGGTCATTTTCGGTCAGAATGCAGATGTTAACATTTCCCCCAATCTTTATTATAACCTTATTGCTGTAGTTAGTTGTACATTAATTTTGTTCACAAGATCAGATATTTTAGCTTGTCAGATGACATCTATTTTTAACAGTTATCAATAAATGACAAGCAGTTATGAGCATGATGACTTGTTTTTCAACTAGAGCCTTGTAATCTGTTATCATAGAAATATGCTTTGTTTTCCATGTTCTTTGACTTTGATAAGGACAAACATGAGAATGCCATCTTTGAAACAGAAGAGTTACAAAAAAAACTTGTGTTAAACAGCTCCCAATTTTATTTCACTATGATGTATTGTAAGGAACAAAAATAAAAGCATTAAATGTGATATCTTGTCTTTACTCTTATTTTTTAATGTAAACATGTCCTAAACAGTACTGTTGAACTTGAATTGTGTATAGGCCTATTGTTGAAATAATCTACATGTAGTCACCTTGCAAACTGATGTTCTGAGCCCACTTTTAACTTCATGTGTTTTAAATGCTGTCATTGATTGACAGTAAAAATTCCCTCATTCTTCTTTACTTTCAAAGACATTTATAATGTAGTGAAGTGAAAGAAGAGAACAAGACAATAAATTGGTATTCTATCATGCTTATGTGATCAACACATCAAGATGAATGTCTACTGCATTTTAAACATCGACTTGGATAGATTGTCACAGGGCTGCCAACCTTCACGAATTGTTCGCAAAGTTCCCAATTTTTCAAACAATCTTATGATTGTACGATCAAAATGCAATCTTACGAATTCTCAACTCTCAGGCATTTCAAAATTAATTTCTCTCCACTGAACTCCTGGATAAAGCCAAGAAAGCTTACAGGCATATCATTAAATAACAATGTAAATAGGTGTAAATAGTTGTTTCCGATCAATATGACAGAATACGTGTGTCTTATGGTAAAAAGAATAGCAGTTAGTTGAGTTTGTGATTTTATTCATGTAAATGCAAGTTTAATTACCTTATACGTAATGCTTGTGGAAACAACCATTGGAAGGAAAAAGATGAAAGTTGTCTAAGGTATATGGATCGAATAAAGCAGCATTAGATGTTTTACTAATTTTCAAAACTCTTTTCACTAAAATCGATATAAATGAGTTGGCAGCCCTGTTGTCATTAATTTACTGGAATTTGGCTAGGCTTACTTTTGATGCCAAGTTCAATTTCACATGGGCTTGGAGCTGTTTGCCTGTAAACTGTATGTATTTTGAAGTTTGTGACAGTTGGGAGGAAAGAAAAAAGAATTGGTGCAAACTTCTGACTGATCATGTAGAACCAATGGAGTTGCGAAAATTCCCACCTATTGAGAATGGACATCTTTTCCGATTTCATTTTTCATACAATGTACTACATGTACTGCACAAGTCTTAACCCTTTACCTGCTCACACAGCTCAGACTGTTTCGTTGGTTAATGGTTGATAGCGGAATTCACTTTCAATACACTGTATACACGTACGCATAAAATGGGAAAAAGACACATCACTGACTTGACGGATGGAGAAATATTTTTTTGTAACAGTCCTTTTTCTTGTACAACTTCTTACAGCTGTGGTGTGTGTATTGGATTCATTATAAATGGCCAATATCGTGTATAGAAATAGATTGTGAAATGCAAACTCGGTCAGGTACAACTGCTAGACCTTCTCCTAATGTCAACGTTAACAAAACAGTTGATCACTTTTCATTAACTCAATATCCACATTCAAAAGGAAGATGTGTTCAGTTACCAAGCTTTACCAGATCATCAAATCATTTGCAGATGAAATGTAAAAAAAAATATATATTCAGTACACATTCCAATATAAACAAGAAACACCAAATGGCTGTGTGACATAAAAGATTTATTTGAAAATTGATTGCTGATCCCATCCCCCTTGTAACAAGAAAGACTAAAAACAAATTGAACCAGAGAGCCGCAATATATAATTTTTTAAAAATGACTATATTATGATATTAAAGACCAAAGGTGGAATATGGAAAGCAGGATGGTCTTCAATGACATATACAAGTACAAGTAAAGTAGGTTGATTTGAAAGGAAGCATATATTAATATATTTCTAGTTATCCATCAGAACTCAAAATGCCTTTTTTTTTAAAGTCAAGATTTAGAAACTTAAAATGAAAAAATAATAAAATACCATGATCCATAAAATGGCAATCTGGACAATTACAAGTTTCTTGTTGCATGAAAAGCAAATGATTTAAATTGCTTATAATACATTCTCTATTAACTTAAACAAAGACATCAATTCAGGTTCAAAATCTGTGCTTTTGAGACACAGGCAAAGTGTTTTTATCCTCAAGTTTTGAAAATTTATCCTACAAAACAAAGAAATCAATAGCAAATTAAAAGAATCTAGGGAAAAATTGAAGAGGAGGGAGAAAGCTCACACAGGTCACAAAATATTGGCATAGAAAATTAATGTCAACTCTTAATGGTAGATGCAGGCATTTAATGGAAACAAATTTAATTATCCAGATGCAAACGGGAAAAGAAGGGAACAAAAATTATTCCTTATTTATTTTATTTTTCACCATTAACAGAAGAAAAACCTAGGCGAAGTCCATATATCCCTTGCTTCTCAGAACAAAAATTGAATATGAATGCAATATGTCACTTTTTATTACTAAAATTATATTTTTGATAATGAACCGTCCAAACTGATATCTAGTTTCGAAAGTTTCAATGTTTCTGGTCACTAATAATGAAAAACACACCCATTTCACACTAAGAATAAATGCAATAACACCAACGGATGAAGAGCTACATGAATTTTAAAACTATTTACATCTATATACAAAATTTCATTCATATTCATGGCAGTAACATGTTTCCAAGGGTCAATGCAATAATTTTTACCGACAGAGGAGAAAACTAAACTCAGGAATATGTACATAATATTTAATGTCAACTAGAACTGGATGAGACGATTTAAGATTCTGGAAAAGGCAGTACCTAAATAGGAGAGGAGGAGGGGAGGAGAAAGAGAAGTGCTAATAATGTATGATTAATATATGATTTGGGGAGGGGTCAGAAACTTCGCAGGACAAAAGATCATACATGCAAACATGAAATAAAAGAACACAACTGTCTTTCTCATCTTCCTTTACATATTTTCCCCCCTCTTTATTCATCTTATTTTTTTTTCTCTGTACCTCTTTTTTCTTTTTAAATACAAAATTCAAAGAAAAGTTTCAAATGTTATCTGGAATAGCCATCTTTGTACAAGCAAAAAGAAAAAGAATTAACAGACAGTAATCCTTTCAAACTACAAGGAAATAAACCAAACAGTGATTGCAGCAACTACTGGTGTTTCCATTCAAGTATCAACAAAATCCATATCCAGAATAGAGTGAGGAGTACAATGGTTAGTTATTTAAGGTAGCTACTGTACAAGTTTTGAACAAAACAAATGATAGGAAAGAACAAGCAAAAATGTCATTTTTTTAATACAAAAAAACAAGTCTTACCACCTGTAATGGAAATCAAACCAATGCCCTTTTCATGATTTTGAGAAATTATTTCCTTTCAGAAAGATTTTTTTTTTTACTGTACATGACAAATATTTTTAAATTGTTTTCATATAGATCTACATGTCAAACCTACCAAAATTTCGTAAGAATGTTTATTTATATAAAGTGAATGCATAGCTGGAAAACAAGTCTGAATATAATTAGCAAGTTTTTTAAAGGTCAAGTTCTCATGGGTGTAAATGCTAAAATAAAAATATCCTCAAAGCGTGAATGTTCTTAAGACAGATCATTTTACTGCTATCAAATATTACAACATTGTTCAATCAAAAGACAAGCAAGCAAATCAAGTTGGTTTCAGTGTATCATATTACGAAACTGACAATTAAAGCAGTAAATAGTACAAACATAAAAGCACACACAGAATAAAGGAATACATAAAAAGTGTTTTCTTTTAGTCATTTCAGTTTTGTTCACAAACCTATTGAACAATAACGAAAGAACAAAAATTAAAGTATTGTTTAAATCCAGCAAGAGTACATCTTGAATTGGTTTCTGAGCAAATAGGGGGGGCTGCAAAACACAAAACTGCATGAGGCATGAATTCTGAAAGACATATTGGTTTTGTGGAAATGGTGAGGCCTAAATAACCATGTCAAACCATCATGCATGGTGAGTATCAGAATCAAATTGAAACTTACTTTGGGGGAAGGGAGGAAATTTTCATTTCATATCTTTTCCTCTCAAACAGAAAAAAAACCCTTCTATATTCAGTGCTTCCAGCAACAAATTTCATTTTTCGAGGATTTTAGCGGGGCAGGGGGCCTTAAAGTGAAGAAATTTGTTTTTCAGGCACCTTAAAAATACAATTTCTGGCTATTTAAGCCTAACTTCCAATACAATTTTTGCGGACAACTGGAAGCACTGATTACTGCAGCACGTTGTGGAGCAAGCTTACCTGAGCACCGTTAGCCATGGCGTGTTGCTGCATCACCGTGGCCTGAGCTATTCGGCCGTTGAGGCCAGTGCTCATACTCTGGTGCTGCATGATGGTGGCGCCACCTGGGTGCCGAGCAATGTGAACTGAGGTGCTGGACATCATGGCCGGAGGCGTCATACCTGTAATCAAATATAATGTCCACTTAAGGAAAGGGCCCATAGCTATAGTTTAAACCCCAGTACTGCCCAACGGATTGTGCCCGAGTGCCAGGGAAGATTTTTCAAACAAAAATACATGGGGGTGGGACAATTGCACCAAATGATAGTTTTTTTTATTCCCCTTTTGAGATACATACAAAGCAAATTGGAGAATTCAATGCTTTTTTTCATAAGTTTTGCCTTTTTTATTTCGACGCATTTGTGTAGTTGGGCAGTACTAGGATTAAATCATTGAGTCATGCCAGCAGTCAAATGACGTAGGTATACCGACAATCTTATATCCAGTCAGATGTACATAGTATTTAAGGAGTGAGGTCATACAAACTGATCAAACATAATCATACCTACAGTCAAATGTATACACCATCATGCTAGCTTCTTAGATCTTGAATGGAAGTCACACTTACATTGTGGGACAAAATATCACCAATTTGTAGAGCTGTAAACTCAGTGTGGGCCTCATGAGATTTATTCAGGGGTCTCAGTGAACAATTTTCAAATCCACTGAAAACCGTCAGCAACTACCTCAAACATGACAATGTTTTTGCACAAAATAGTTGTATAGTATGGAGTGCACCGATGTATAATAACCATTGTTTATAGGTATTTCTATGTACGCTGACCGTCAGATCCACAGATTTCCGCAGATCCGAGGAAGTCTGAGAGCCGTTTATTAAATGTGAGGGAAAATGGTGTAAACACGGTCACCTGGTGTCAAACCCAGACCCTTGGATCAGGAGTCCAACACTCTAACCACTCCACCACCGCACAACCTAGGTCTTGAAGGAAATTTCCTTTACTTTATAATACACATCTTCACTTAAATGGTGGAAGTACTCCTTAGATCACTGTTTCCAAAATCATTTACAAAACTGTTTAGTTTAAGCCCCTTGACAGCAGACATGCCAACCCCATTTGAGGCTTGAAGTAATCACGAGCCGAACTCACAGTAAAATGAGGACCCAAACGAGTAATTTTACCACATACAAGGATAACGCCAGAGAACGAAGAACACAACACATAGCTGCCAAATAGAAATTTCAAAAAAGGAGGAAATTCTGACCTTGAGCACCACTATTGCGACCGCGAGCGCCGAAGGCAGGAGCCCCAACTAGGGGCCCCGGAAATTTTTTTTGAAAAAGCTCTTAAAATAAGCCATTCTGGTGCATTTTCAACTGAAAATTATACAAGAATTATTATGATCCAACCTGGCTTTTTTAACATGCAAACAAATATCATTATTTGCTGCCCTCTCGGCAAAAGCAGGCGATTGACAAAATAGCGGAAATTTGGCAGCTATGACAACAGCAATAAGATTTAAAAGCTCGTTCCCGTACTGCTAAATCCAACAGCCTCGGTGTAATTGATCGTAAAAAGAAATTTCTGACAGCTCCCCCTAATTTCTTACGGTGAAAGTTGGCATGTCTGTGACAGCCCTTGTGAGCACACACACACACACACACAAACAGAACCCCAGGTCTCTGGGATCAGACACTGCCACCACTGACCTTGTAATACTGCAGGGCCGGTGTACACTCCAGCGCTGCTGGCCGGGTGATAACCAGCTGACCGACTGGACTGAGCAGAAGAGACCACGGAGGACTGAAGAGATGTCGGCGTCTTGAAAGACTGGTCCCCTGTGCGCAGCGCCCCATCACTGTGATCTTCAGCATGCGATTCCACTTCCGAGTCTTGGCAGGATGAGCTGAGTGGGTTGGACGAGGAGTCGGTATCCACCTCCCCACTCGTGGCCGGATCAGATTCAAGCTGGGAATTATGGGAAGACCCTGGTGCGTCCGAGCTGAGATTGGAGGAGGTCGGAGCTGTGCTGGTGGCAGTGGAGGAGCCAGAGGAGAGGATTTCAGATGACCAGCCGGTGTTCTCACTCGTGTTGTATTCTGCTAAAGCTGCAGCTTCTAATGTGCTTGGAACGCCTGAGCCCCACTGAAGCCCCTCGTAGCTCTGGTACATGTTTGGGTCTGTTATTCTTTCCATCTCCCCCTCATCCAGCGTTTCCGTGTCCATGTCTTCAGCGTCTGACGTGAGGTTTTGTTTGTAGGATGATGATGAGGTCATAGCAGGCTGCTTGTACGCAGTTGCGTTATCCAACTGTCGGTAATCGGAGAGCTCGCCCATCTCTTCAGGTAACTGTTTGTATTCTTCTTCCGCTGATTGTTCTTCCGCAATAACAGGCTGGTTGTATTCGTCGTCTAAACTTTGAGCAAATTCAGAATTGGCTGAACAGTATTCTTCCAGGTTCTGTTCGTACTGAGATTCCTCTTTATTCTGATTTTCCCTGGACATACACTTGTCCACTGAGGTGTCATTATCATCACTTACGTTTCTAACATTTTCCTCAATATTGCACGCACCCTGTGGCTGAGAAGACTCGTACGTCTCCATTTCATTCACAAAACGAGCGGATTCATCCGAGAAATGGGAATGACTCGAACTGGCAGCACCACTTCCTACAGCAGAATTATGATCCGATGAACTATAATGATCTTGAGAGGATGTATCTACAGATTTTGAATTGGTCTCACTGTCTGTGGATAAATAGCGATCCAGCTTTTCATGACTCCTTTCTGTCTGAGCTGAACTGAGCTCATAGGAACCTTCTACATTGTTCAAAGGGGCCCAATCGCCAGCGAGTTCATGAAACTCTGAGCTGTGAGCATTCTGACAAGAATTGTTGTCTCTATCTGCCCTGTCTGACACTTTGGCTGGAGGATTTGTATTCATACTATTTGAGCAACTGTTATCATCTACGCAATCTTTCTCTGTAGAAGTACTGCCATCACTCACTTTTGGAGAAAACGTACACGGCTTTTCCTCAGATACATCGCACACTCCAGATTCTGAATGATCACACGGACTATCTGTCCTTAAAGGCAAAGCTGAATCCATCTCTTCAGGCTGTGTTGTTCCCAAAGTATTTTCCTTTCTCTCCTGGCCAGTTTCAGAGAATTTCCCGGACACCGGCCCCTGGTGCAGCCTGAAATCGACATCCTCTCTATCTTGTGTACTGGAATCAGAATCATCCAGCCACGAGGACTTGGTGTCTGTATTTGAACTGGATGTATTATCACTCACATGGGCCAACACGGATTCATCGTTGACAGACGAAGCACACGAGAGTCCTTGGTAATCCACGTCCATCTTCCAGGCAGCGGGGTGGTCAGTCTCCAAGGGTGGACCTTCCTCCTCCTCCTCCATCTTCCTTTCTGCGGGCAGCAGGACAGACAGATGCTCAGAGCCCCTGCCTTTGTCCAGGTGATGCTGGTGGGGCTGTGGAGGACACCTGTTCATGAGTTCCGTGCCGCGGCTTTCCTCAACATCCCCCACAAGCTCATCACCTGGAACCGTTTCAGGCTCCTGACACACCGAAGTGGGTTCCTGTTCCGAGCATTCTTCCTCCTGCGTTTTCAGAGTAAAAATAATTCAAAATTAAGCAAGGTTTTTTTCAAGTGAATTAATCACCACCTCTTTTTTCGTTTATTTTCCATTTGTTTTGTTGTTTTTTTTTAAAGAAGAGAATGAATAGAATGCAAAAAGTTTAACCATTTCATGTGTAATTTTCTCATCAAACAATTATTTTATAATAAAGCAGTCGACATATTCAGTTCAGAACATATCATGGGAAAGGGACAGACAGCTTTCAAAGCAGATATTTTACTTGATTTTACAACTCTGAGCAAAGATGCTCTTCCTTTTATTTATAAATGTTGTACCGGGTACGTTTCATAGATTTAAAAAAATAAGAAAAGAAAAAAAAAAACAACACCTGTGGATAATGATGAAGTTTTAAATACAATTTTTAGGCAAAATATAGGAAATTGTTGTCACAATGATCAACATAGAAAATAGAGAAAGAAAAAGATGCATGGTTTCATTTTTTTCATTTTCTTTTTAACCTGTGAATTTACGCTTCTACTATGACATCACCACATCCGACACAAGAACAGAACTTCCATGTTACTAGAATTTCAACCTTACAAGAAACGACTCAGCTGAAAGCTTTATATCAATCTTCATCATTTGGATGATTTGTCTCACATTATCTGTTGGTGTAGCAAATACCGCAGTATACAGCAATGACCAGTATAATTAATGAAGTCTGTATTTATTACCACTTTAGTAATGATGAATCCTTTGCCAATTCACTGTTCTATTTTCTTCCCGAGGTGAAAAGCTAAAAAGTGTATGTTGGCTCACAGTCTTGTGTCAGTGTTTGAAAATAATTCACAAGTTGACAGTTCAGGGAAACATGTCCACAAAACTGAAGCCTGTGAAATTCAATATGAGGTGGATATTTGCTTTGCTCTGAACAGCGCAGCAGATCTCAATGAATGTATTCAATCAAGGCCCCAGTCTATAAGTTGTTTGCTTCCAAGGATGTTGGAAGTTAAGTTATTTGATTATCTTCTTTTCTGTATGACGACAGTGACCTTATCACTGGATTGCTTACAAAATGAGTGACGGTGGCCGTTTCAAGTTTTCCTTTTCCCACCACAAGTCACAAATGGAAACAGATAAAACATGGGTTCCTGGTAGATTTACAGACTTTCACACAGCTCCAGCTGCGCTTTCTGAAGACAATTTTTAGAAGCACACTCCTTCCATCATGTTGGCGTTTTTCTTTTTCTTTTTTTCTCAACTCGAAAGGCCAGAGAGAGGTGACTGGACCTTTCATGATTAAATCACGGCAGTATGAATCTTGGTGACATTATAATGGATCAAGGTAGACATCACAGTAACATAGTAACACTGGACCGCTCCATGATGTCACTGTAGCTATTGATTTTCTCTTCAACACGCTAAGAAAAGGACAACTTGACCACCAGCACCAGAAAATGATGTATTGATATGCGTACATGTTGTAGGGGAAATTATAACGAAGGCGGTACAGGAAAGATGAAAAGAAAATCTAAACTGTGTCTTTCATAGTCTTGCAATCCTCACTCAGCTCTGAACTGCTAACAATGTGCAGTCACAATCATCCTGTAGCCATACCTCATCCATCAATCACTCCTCACTCACTCAGTCTCCAGACCCTGTCGGTCATAGAGGAGACATGATGGACAATCTGTCAGTCAGCCTGCATCAGCCATCTCTGTCTTCAGCCTTGCATACACAAGCATAAACACACACACACCAATACAGTCATGCACTCAATGTCAACAAGGCAGAAGTAACAATCAACACACACACCCACACAGAACACACTCAAATGTGCTCTTACAACAAGAATTTGACTGTCTTCCTTTTTTTGTTTTTGTTTCATGTACGTTCATTTTGGCCCCTCAGGGTTTTAGAAGTATTTCATTTTCTTTATTTTTAAATACTGTTGTTTAGGAAAGAAAAATATAACAACTCTGTTTTTACTGCATGTTCACGTCACATCAGAATGAATTGTCCAGTGCAGAATACAATGTTGAGGCGCAGTCCCAATGACAATGTTCAATACCAGCAATCTAGAAGAATGTGGATCTGGAACAAGAGGACCTCCTTACCCAAAGCGATACATGTAGATTTTATGTACCCGAGGTGAAGACAAAGGAAAGGGTCAAACATTTTTTTTTTAAGTCAGTGAGAAGGAAGGTAAGAAAAGAAAGGAGAAAGTGGATGAGGGAGAAAGATGTGATGAAGAAAGGACAGAAAGAGAGAGAGAGAGAGAGAGAGAGAGAGAGAAAGAGAGAGAGAGAATAAGAGTTTTAAGACCACCAGAGTCGCAGCTCAATAAAAAGGAAGGCAGCTTCAGAATCGGTATTGTCCAATTCTTGTAAAAGTTGCCCATTTGAAACACAAAGAGCATTAACTAGCCGTTTTTTACACCAATTTTATAGGTTTTCACATTCCCCCCCAAGTATATGAGCTGTAGTGCGACATTGTTTTTACTTTTAAACAGCAATTAGGACAACAGTCTGGGTAGCTTACCTTTGCTCTGGGAAAGAGATAATATCCTATATTTACGCTTATTCACTGCACAAAGTGAGGAAAATCTCTCTGGCCAGGAATGAGCTTGCGCCTGCAAAAGCTGAAAACCTGCTTCGAATCCCCAAAATGTCCTGAAAATTTCTCAAGTCATTAAATCAGTTACAAAAACTGCATAAGAAGGATAAGACTAGATTCTAGTAAGAGAGACGGAGGTAAAATAGAGAGACAGACAGAAAGTAATGTGCAGATAGAGGGGCAAAATGTCAAGCGTTCCCAGCCTGGCTGGGCGATGCTACCCACCCCTCTGGAGCCAATAGCAGCCAGAGCTGAAGGCATGAAAACACTTGGTAATCTTAGGCCATTGTTTTCCCAACGTACACAGATACCCAGGACAGGCACCACAGGCATGTCAAATACAAATCATGTCAAGAACAGATCTTATAACACATCAACTCTTTACCTGACCCTGCGGAATTATGCATCCGCGGCCGCGTAATTTTTCATTTATCTCGGAATTTTCCTGGCCTATGACAGCTTGCATATCGACAAGTTGCGGTACAGTCATTCGTACAGTCATTCACTGGCACAGTGAGTCACAGTGTAGCGTCTATTGGAATTCTGGCATTGTTTTTTCAGGTCAACATCTAAGCTGGCCTTACCTTGATCTTGTGAATATTTTCTTTAACTTTTTGGTGTCGAAAATAAGTAAAAAAAAAAAAAACAACAAAAAAACACTTCCATAATTTGTGCACAATTTGGGATTTAGGGGTGCATATTATGCGCATAATTTAAACCAAATTTGCATAATTCCCTGGGGACGGCTTTACGGAACATGATCCATGTTTAAAATGGTTTTTCTTTTTGTGTTTTTTAATTTGAAAAGTGTGAGTCTTACACTTCCTTGAACTAGATGAGATGTCATTTTACAGAGATACAAAGCTATGGTGATCTTGGACAGATCTCAGTGGAACTAACTTTCGTTTTGCGGTTGAATGGGGTTTTGTTTTGTATCGTTCACAATCACCACTCTGCGAAACTGCAGGCCATATACGTGTACTTTACTTCAAACTGTCATCCAGTGGTGTAAATGGAAGATGAACAAATTCTCTGAAAAAATATCTGCCGACGTTCATGGGCCTAGCTTGGTGATAGGCCTAGGCTATTTTCATTGGTCAGAGAATTTTTCTTTGAATCCTTGGAAATTCTTGGACTAGCGATAGTGAAGAAATCAAGGCGTCGGACAATTTGTCTATGAAAATTTGACGTATGAAAAAAGCACATCAATGTTGTGACAATAGTATCATGTGCTGTGGGAATAACTCTTTGTCGTAATTTTTCTGTTTCAAAGTAGTGAGGCTGCAAATTATTATTATCATAAGTGAATAAAGAAAAGGAAAAACAATACAATACATTACAAAAACCCAAGTTCAGAGAAAATCTGAAAGATTTACACCCCTGTTAAAAAAAATAATTTTTTTTAAAAAAGGTGTTATGATTATATGACCAATTAATTATCCAGCGTTTTCCTTGTTCTAATTCTGTAAACACTGGCCAAACAGTTGGGCTGAAAACACAAAAGTATCGCATGGCAACAAACTATGTCTCCAAATAGTAAATATGGTGTTGAGCTTATGCTTTAACTTCCTATTCACACAGAATAAAACAGTTATTAAAACATTGAGATTTCTATGCATAAAAAAGATGTATGAATTTTGAAAAGAAAACTATTCTCTCATGTCACTTACGCCATTTAAGACGACCAAAGTAATTTCTCTGTAATAGTTACCATTTGGTGGTATAACATCAGCTTATGAAATTTGAATTTGAATACGAACATCTGCACTCACCTCCAGACAAGTAGGTAACAGAACTAAACAAGTATTAATACATGTAAGTAAGTAAAGTTCCTTCAAGGCCAAGAGGCCCATAGAGCCGGAGCTTATCCAGGTTTCCGTAGCGTGTAGCGGACTGTCGTAGGTTTACGAATATGCCGGTACCCAATTCGCACCTGGGTGGGGAGAGGAAACATGGTGTAAAGTGTCTTTCCCAAGGACACAATACGGTCACCTCCAGGATTCGAACCCTGGACCC
>JBDFRD010368083.1:0-20501 GCA_039654405.1 Bullina lineata | reverse complement strand
GAATATGCCGGTACCCAATTCGCACCTGGGTAGGGAGAGGAAAAATGGTGTAAAGTGTCTTTCCCAAGGACACAACATGGTCACCTCCCAGATTCGAACCCTGGATTAGGAGTCCAACGCTCTAACCATTCGGCCACTATGCCACCTCGCTGACAATAGAATATGGGTGAGAATGAAGACTGAAGTTTGCTTTTTACCTATTGAAGGCTGAAGTTTACTTTTAGCCCTTACTGACTTGATGCAGTAGATTATAGGCCACTTTGCTAGTACACATAATCATGTCTTCACGGGTCTTTTTCTAAAGTGACATAATTCTCAAAGAAAATTACAAGTAAATTATAATAGACAGTATCAGTTTAAGAAATAAAGAAAATGAACATTTTACCTTCAAATCAAATCTAATCTTTCATTCACATATAAAAACAAGTTTATTTGTTCTTATTTTAAGAAAATTGCAAAAGATTCATGTAGTTTTTACTTTTAATACAAGTAAAACAATTTTTTATCTAAATCCTGAGCTGAGAGAAATTGCGCAGAAGCCTTCAGCCTCGAGGAGACCACACGTCCCCCCAAGTCCCTAGAGTGTCTGCACCACAGCCCTGGACTGCCCCCCACCCTGACCCACTGACCACTAGGCCTGAGGTCTGGACAGGGGGCTAAGGGCCGTGAATCTGTGCGCAAGGATGAGCTCATCATTAGGCTACACATGCATGGCCTCATCAGGCCTTGATAGAAGGAGAAATTAGATCATTTTGGAAGTATTTAGATACTTAACATCTTAAGATAAAAGTAGAAATTAGATTTTGGGGGAAGCATTTAGATAGTAACAAGGTAAGTACTTTTTAAATTTCATTTGTAAGATTTCATTTTGAGTTCATCAGCATTGTTTACTCTACTCTTATTTTAAACACCACATCTATGTTTCTTTCTCTCCTGGGTCTTATCTATTTCCTTTTCACTTTTTAAAACTATTGATTCATATGCTAAGAAGAAAACATTTTTTTTTTACTTCTGATTTTGAACATTTTTGTTTGATTTCAACTCCTCTTTAACCATGAATGTGAATTGACCTTTGAAATCCTGATTTCCTCCCAAGTAGCAAACACAACCAAATAAAGATATCCCGTAAAAATACACAAAGACAAACCAACGTTCGACATTACTGTCTTCAAAGGGTGAAACAAAAGTGAAGCCCCAGCCGCATCGAAGAAACACAGTCTCGGGGTACTTTTGTTTCACCTTTTGAAGACAGTAATGTCGCACTTTGGTTTGTCTTTGTGTATTTTTACAAAATAGCTTTATTTGGTTGTGTTTGCTACTTTGCATTTTTCAGCTTCCCTGCAGATTTCATTCACTTTTTTTTTAGATCTATTTCCTCCCAGTAGCTATATAAAACAACTGAAACAGTTCCACCTTGGAATCATCACAATTCCTTCAGATATAACTCCAGGAATACAAATCACTTACTTATCCTTCTCCAAGCATGAAGACATTGTCTCTAGATTTCGACAAAGTTGAAGGACAACACAGAGTACTGTGCGCGCCATGGCCTTGCCCATGTAAGGAAGGGCAGAGGTTACAAGGCCGATCCAATGACGATGAAGATGGCACTGATGATGCTGTTTCAGCGCGCACCACACAGCACTGAGGAACATTTCTTGTTGGATCACAGGCAGGTTGGTATTGTAGTGGACATTGAGCAATGAGGCCTGAACACAAGAGAAATGTGGAAAGTGTAAGGTTAGGAGTACAGTAGACACATTGTGCACCACGTTCTGGATGATAATCAAGTGAATCTATTTACATCATCTCACATTGCCTCAAATTGTTATAACAGCACAAAATAATTGCAATATTTAATAATAATTAATAATATTAATCATGACTACACAAAAAACAGGAACAATCATGAAATCTTATGTATCCTACTCATTTCACTACAAATGTTAAAAGCAGTTTGATGTCAGCTTTCACTAACACAGAGATAGAAATAATGTTTTCATTTTCATTCATTTTTAATAAGACAGACAAGAACATAATGTGCTTTTTATTTCATTTATCAGGAGATACTACTTATCTCACACTGTCAATGAGTCTTTATAACAAAACAAAAAAAACCACAACAACACAGCAACAACGCTGCCCACTCAAAATAACTCAATCACTTACACTTAAATGAGTGCGTTGGGACTCTGTACTAGGACCTGACCCTCCACTCCCTAATGAGGAGGGGGCAGTGGAGGTAGAGGTTTGGTTTTCCGAGCCCTGATGGATGTGATCCTCCAGCATAATGAGGACTAGCATGAGCTGGAGCAGTTTCACTTGGAATGTGTCATTCACACTGGGGTCCAAGCTATTCTCGTTAAAATCTGCAAACACACGAAGGATGAACACAGAGTAATGAAGGCATTAAGTTTGTCTGGTCCTATTCTTGCTACGATTGCATGGGGAAAAGAGCTAATGAGGTACTATGAAAAGAAGGCTACTAAAAAAAAGTATATAAAATTCATCTTTTTACACAACTTGTGTTCAGTACAAATGTTTTTTAACAGCATGTACGCAAAATTAATCACGACAGCATAAACAGATTAGTACTAAAAAAAAAATAATAAAGTTGTAACAAATACTCACCAATAATAGTCTCTGTTAATTTAGCTGCCTCTGCCTTCTTTCCTTTTCCATCTTTAGATGAAGTGGAGGAGGAGGAGGAGGACGAGGATGAGGAGGAGGAATGAGAGGAGGGAACCCCACTGCGTCCCTGGTTGTAGACAGATGCCAACAGGCAGTGGAGAAGTGACTTCTGGAGTTTGCATCGTGACAACAGGTCTGAGATGTAGGAGACAAAGCTCTTGCCACTGTCCTTCATGATAGACAGAAGCTCAGACACCAGGAGGGTAAGAATTTCTACGCCCATGATGTGAACCTGTCGATATTTCAGGAGGCGGGGAAAGTAGAAAAATTAATAGAAGTGAGCTTTAAGCCTGCATCGGTGTGAATATTGTCATTTCTTAGTAAAAATGTTGCCAACAAACTCAAAGTCCAGTATGCCTTACAAATTAACTTAATTCAAATAGTGCAAATGAAATATGCCCCAATGAAAACATAATCCACATTTATACTTTGTGCTTTGACTGTTTTCATTTTAACAATACATTTGTAACCCTGATGTAAGTAATTCCACATGCAAGAACAAAAGCTGTAAATTTTATGTGTGTATGCACAACAAACTAACCAATATATAATTTATATAACAAGAGTGAATCAAAAGTGACTTCTTTTTTTCCTGTTCAAAATTTTGAGAAAATTGTAGGTCTCTCACTATTATCTTCTATTTCATGATTGCAGGAATCTTTCACAGACATGCCAACCCTACTTGAGGCTTGACTTAATCACGAGCCGAACTCACAGTAAAACAAGGACCCAAAGGAGTAATTTTACCATGTGCAAGGATAATGCCAGAGAACGAAGAACAGAACAGCAATGAGATTTAAAAGCATATGTTCTCGCAGTAATTGCCCGTAAACCGTAATTTCTGACGGCTCCCCATAATGTTGGCTTGTCAGCTCTCACCATAATATCTCTGCTTCATATTTTGTTAAAAAAAAAAAAAATCTCTCACCATTTTGTTGCCCAGCAACTCCTCCTTGGTGAGTTTACTCATCATAAGGTTTGGGTAGTAGCCCCTGACAAAGTACAGGCACAGCGAGATGACAATCTCCACAAACATGTTGCTTCGGTAGCTGGACATTACCTCGGGAGGCAAGTCACCAAAGAAATTTTTTCCAAACACTGACTTCCTATGTCGACCTGCATGATGAAATAGACGGTACAAAACTAGGGGTACAATTCTTTAAAGACACAATTTTTATTCTTTTAACGATTAATTTTTTTCTTCATCTTTACAAAACCCACATGTTGAATGAATAAAGCTCGTATATTTTGAGAAATCGTCCCTGAATATCTTAATCCCATGCTGAAGCCAATTTTAAACATAGATAAGAAAGCAAGTACCATTCAAGGCCAAGATAATTGTGTTCATTATTCAGGCCTCTCTGAACCTGGGTAAGAAAGAGAGATCTTCTTAAAGGCATTTCTACTACATATTAAATTAAAATCTCATAATCCATTAATAATAATCAATAAATTTTAGAGAACACTCAGAAAATTCTTGAAGGTGATTTTCTTTAACAAAAGGTGACTTAGAAATAAATGACATCATTAACCCGAGTGTAGGTTGAAATGGTAAACAGTTTCATAAAAAAAAAGGGGGGGGGTTCAAATCATATGACTGAAAATATTTTTAAGAATTTCTGTGGCAATGATCTTATTGTACGCTGAACATGTATTTTGCTGCTTGCTATCACCCAAACCTGAAGGTGTATCTCTTACAAGCTACTTACCCAGCAAGGACTGTAGTTTAGCCAGGTGAGGTGGCCTGACTGAGCTGATGCTTGTTGTGACCATCGCAGTGACCACCAGTCGAGGGCAGGTGAGCAGCATGGCCCGTATGGTGGACAGTGCATAGATGGTGCGGCGGTAGTCAAACTGCTGGCAGTACAACAAGATGTGCAGGTGCAGCTCGTGGATGTCTGTGCTGGGGTTCAGCTCCCTGTGGTCAAATACCCGAGGGCTGTCCGACTCCTGGCCTGGATTGGTCAAGCTGTCCGTGCTGCCCACATTGTCCCTCAGATTGGCGGCGCTGGAGCCCAGCCTTTCCCTGAGGGTGCTGCTGCTGCTGGGGTGGCGGGAGGAGATGTCCCCATTCTCACTGCCCGAGGTGGAGTCCATTTCAATTTTCCTCAGATCTTCAATACTGGCCGACTCCAGTGTGGCATCTGTGTCTGAGGACAAAGGGTGTTTTCTCTTCCTCTTCAGGCTTTCTTCGCCATCTGAAGTTGACTCCGAGTTCACCTGTTCAAGCACAGATGAAATGACACTCTCCATAATCCAATTTGCAACATCTTCTGAGGCCAAATCTGCGTTCGGATCTTCAGGGTTGTCGGGCAAGGTATCCATACTGTTGTTGGCATTAGTTTTGCTGGCATCATCACTTTTAGCAGTACTGGACTCCACAGGCTCTGCTTGGGCCTGATCCTCGGTGGGATTCATAAGCCCTTCATCTGCTACTTCTGCTCCATCAAAGAATATGCCTTCCTGTCTACACACATCCTTGTTCAACCGCTTCACACTCTCCAAGTTGGGCATGGAAGAAGACTGGGGGAAATCAAAGCCATCAAAAATAAGCTTGTCCAAGGAGCTTTCCGAACCAAATGGATTCATCCTTAACTTAACATTTTCCGGATTTACCCTTTCAAACGAGAGATCTGTGACTGAATGCGTGCGCACCGGAGCTGTGTCTGTGGCTCCTTTGTGGCTCATGACAGTCAGGGCATAAGATTTCAGATCTTGAGAAGATTTATGGGACAGCTTCTTACTGAGTAGTTGGTTCGTGCCCTGACTTAGGTGGTAGATGACATTGCCTCCATCCGAGCTGATTGCATAAATTTTGGCCTCCACGTCATCTTCACCTTCTTCTGACACAGTGACTTTCTTTGGCTTGTGAACGCTAACGTGCTGAATAGAGATTCTGGGGAACAAGTAAAAAGAATTAATTCAGTATGACAACATTCACAGGCTACACAATCATTACCTAAAAAAAAACCCGACTAGCTTTTGATTTTTAAAAATAACCTAAAAAACAAGTAAAATGTTTTTGAAGGCAGAATGTTTAAGGTTGGGTGGATAACAAGACAGACAAATAATAAATCTTTCGTATCTCAGAAAAGATTTACAAAGCTGATCCTTGGAACTGACCGCCCTGTCAAGACCTTTACCTGGCAGTGTCTGGGTGCAACAACATGAGCAGTAGAGGCTGCAACACTCTACTGGTGTCCCCCCTCTGGATCACATGCGTCAGCCAGGTGAGGGCCAGGCTCTTGGTAATGCTAGAATCTTCCTTCAGACTGTCCAACACCACAAACATAGATCTGAAGAGAGAGGATCAATGGAACCGTTAAATTATCAGACTAACACCACAACGGATATTTTTATATTTCTTATAAAAATGATAATGCTTACTTCATGAAGCAGCCTGAAGGAAGTCACAGTATGTTACATAATTTAAAAAAATTATCAAGTCAAGTTTTATAATGCGATCTGAGATTGGAATAATTGGACGAATAATGGAATAAAGGACAAACCTATCAAAAGTCCGGGGACTTCGAGAGGGATGTGGCTCTGACTTGAGGGAACGAGTTAAGTGCCATAAGGTGCTGAACTTCTTGAAGGCTGCAATCCGTTCCACCTGAAATGTCAAATATAGACATATAACGAAATAGTATATGATTTAACATCAAAACTAACATGGATGAAGCAGAATGCACTTACAAGATAAATGACCAATTGTTTAATGTAAGAATATCATTGAATAATTTACATTCCTCTAAATTACCTGTTTCAATGAATGCCTAATCCTATCTCAAAAGATGTAGGTATATTCTCAAATTTATTTAAAAAACAAACAAAAAATAAAAAGCTAAAACGTTTCCATAAAGCTCTCTTAGTTTCTTACTTTCTATAAAATGACTTATTTGGAAGACAATTTTAAATCGTAATACCATAACATTTGTATCACCAGACATATCAGAACCTGTCAAACAATCATATGAAATTTTTACTTGAGTTGTAATTGCTCCTTCAAATTCCAAATTAAGATAATATACGTGTGAATGGAATAAATTACAATACAACCATTGTTATACTGTCTCTTTCAGCTCTATACATTTATTAGAAAACCCTCCTTCCCATACCACACATAGGATGACAGACTAGCATCCTGTCTAGGAGATGTTGTAAAAATCATCTGTTCTGCTTCACGCTAGCGAAACCGGGATAAGCTCTGGCTTTATGGATCTCATTTGCCTTGAAGGAACTTTACTTTTTTTTTTACTATACCACAAGAAAAAAAAAGACAAATAAGACTACTTCCTTTCATGTTTGACAGTCACTCTAGGCATAGTATTAGACATATGGTGAGAAAACAAGGAACATGTTATGAAGAGGTACGTACCTCTGCCTCCCGGATTAGATCTTGTCCGATGACATCCTCACAAACATTGGCAGTGGGTGTTACCTGGTGTAGTGTGTGGAAGAGTTCCACAGCCCGCTGGTGCTTGTCCTCGCTGCTCTCCTCCAGGAAATTCCACAGCTCTGTGGCAATGCACTGGGAAAAGGTACAACATTGTAAGCAACAAACATTCACTCAACTACATATCATCATCATCATTGCCCCTCACCCTCGGTTGCCTTAATTTACAAGCATTGTATGTCCATGAATCATTTTTTAGAGAAAGGCTTTAAAAATTTGAACGCCGTCTGTTTCAAATCATAGTGGCGGTTGTGTAAACACCCAGTTTTTCAGCTCACACTGCATCATGTACTGGCACTATACAAGTTTAAACTTTTGTGGAAATACAACAAATGAAATGGTCTATTGGTGGCCTTAACTTGCATTTTATTAAAAGTGGACATATGACACATGTAAACTGAGGTGACGCCTTATCAAGGTATAGGCCACACACAAGGGATTTCCACTTCCTTCTGTCGTGGGATAACTTTGCCAGTTCTGATCATGTTTGTCCTGTTCCTTCCTTGCCTCTCTGAACTACATATCATAATATAAGAGTAAATTTGTTTGTTTTGTTTTGTTTTTAAGAAAAAATTAGAATAAAACCCTGCTAAAATAAGCAATACTGGAAAAAGGACCAACTGGAACACTTTATGTTGCATTGGAACAAACCGGGTAATGCTAGCACTATAAAACTCACTACAAAGATTGAATGTTATCTAACACTGAATTACCATTTATCAGATCATTTAAAAATATTTCAACCATTTCTTACAAAAATGAATGACAAATCTCCTAAACTGATAGATCACTTGTGTAGGTTGAAGCACAACCAACCTGATAAAAAACTGTCTTTTCATTGATGTACTGCAGGTGTGTGGGCAGAAGGGCGGGCAAGATGACGACAGAGATGCGGCCTTCGCTTAACGATCTTCGACCCAGAGTTCTAGTCTTGCTCTGACTCTCCACCTGGAGGGACTGGGTGAGGATGGTCATTTCAAGCAGGGTGGAGATGGAGGAGCTCTGGATTTCAAAGCAGTCCACGTAACAACTGCAGACCAACAAGTCTTGGAGCCAAAGAGGCAGACCCTGTTTGTTACCCTCCTCCGAATCTCCATCTGAAGGAAAATTTATAATAAATATAGCTGCATTCGCAATAAGTGAGTGTTCATCAATGGTGGAACAAAATATTTAGACACAAGGAAAAGACATGCTCTGCGATACTTCAGCAGTCTCAGAATAGATGCTTTGCTTTGAAGGATCATAAGAGACAAGTTACACGGCAGTATGATTTTCTCTTGAATTGGCAAAACCATTTCCTCTTAAACAGAGAAAAAAAAATTAGCTGCATGACTTGTAAATGATTCACTACAAATAATCTTTAAAACATCAAAATAAAGCTGCTAAGCATTAAATAAAGAATAACAGCGTGGATCAACTCTTACGCATTACATATTATATTCAAATATTTAATAATAAAACGAAAATAATTATCACAATATCATTCTTTATCAGTAAAAGTTTTGCCTGATGTTGAAATGTTGATTTTGTTTTTTAATATTAAATTCAGATTTCATTTGCAATTGCAGTGTCTGTTTTTCAATATATTAAATTAATCATCATCAACATCATCTAACATACCTTTTCTATGGAATATATTTGATGCTTCCCTACACTCACATATGAATAAACTGAGTAGGTTAAAAGTGATAAAACAAAACAAAAGTATGAGACCTACCATGAGTAGGTTAGGAGTGATAGAACAAAACAAAAGTAGAAGACCTACAGTAAGTAGGTTAGAAGTGATAAAACAAAACAAAAGTATGAGACCTACCATGAGTAGGTTAGGAGTGATAAAACAAAACAAAAGTATGAGACCTACCATGAGTAGGTTAGGAGTGATAAAACAAAACAAAAGTAGAAAACCTACCATGAGTAGGTTAGGAGTGATAAAACAAAACAAAAGTACGAGACCTACCAGGAGAACACATCTGCTCAATGATGTTCTGATAGTCTGTGCAGTAGATGGGAAAGCTAGCAAAGTCAACCAACAGACGACATGCACGGGTGTAAGCCTTTTTCACTTCCTGCAACTCTTCACCAATGAGCAGCTTCCCAGTCTTAGGGCATAGGTCACACTTTTGATCATCCTCCTCTTCCTTCCCTAGTACATCATCTCGAAACGACGTCGGAGAGAATGATCTAGATGATGAAGTCGATGTCAGATGCTTCAAGCAGTCGGAATAAAAAGCATTGGACCTCAGAATGCGAAGGTGAGAAAAACGGTGAAAGAACTGTTGAAAGCTCTGAACACATAACTGCATGAGATTGAGATGTCCTGACAGGAGGTTGTCACTCATATTGCTCTTCTGTGTCACCGTCTCTATGGGCACATCTTGTGGCCTCTGCTTGTCAGAGATATCCTCCTTTTTGTCCAGTTCCTTGCCCAGGTCACTTGACCCAGAGGTGCTGGCTGGGGAACCCATGTCCGATTGGCCAACACCGCTGTCCACCATCTCAGATGACCCACTGGTCAAATCCAGGCTTTCACCTGTGGAGCTGGCAGTGACTGTTCTATGATCTGTTCCATTTCCAGAGAAGCCACTGTCATCACCAGCTTCTGGACTATTACAGTCCGCAGGAATCTCATTCACACCTGGAATTGACACAGTTAAATCCTCCTCATGCTCAACACCGTTCGGCATCTCACCGTCTTCAAGAGTTGCATCACATGTCTTCGGGTCAGAAGAGGAAGTAAGTGCTACAGTTTCACTGTCCTCTCTCTCTGGCTCTTCTTTGTTCACTTCAGCAGTTGAGCCGTCACTTGTGTCTGGCACATCCTGCTCCACTGCACTTGAGTTCTCCGCCTTTTTCTCCTCTTCGATTGTTTCAACATTCTGCTCCCTTTTCTTTTCCCCTGATTTAACTCTTTGCACGCCTGTGTCTGTAGTGATTCCCCTTGGACGCCCGCTGTCTGCCGAGCGGGACAACTCTGAGTTGCTGTAAGTGCTGATGTTGTCCCCTGTGTCTGTGGACATGGACCGGTCCAGGCCAAAGCCTGCCATGGACGGCTGAACCCGGTACAACAGTTTGGAGCACAACCGCAATGTTGTGGTCACTTCCACTTCAGAGATCGCCTCACAGGAAGCAGTCAGTGCTGTGATGACCTGCCGCAAGAGGTCAGGCAGATGCTCTGTGGTCGTCTCAGGGTAAATGTCCTGAAATTGAAGAAACCCAAATTGTTTTGAACCTTGATTTTCTGAAATTGTAAGGAATGTACAAGAATATACAAGATGGGAAAGAACATGTAAATTGGGATGGCACATAACTATTTGAAATTCTATTTTTATACAGCATATCTCATTATCTCTGAGAAACCTATTTACTTGCAAATTCATTCATGACATCATAAAATATATTATTAAGATTTTATACAATATAAAGCTGGCGTGGTGGCTGAATGATTAGAGCTTTAGAATCAACTCCGAGTGACTGTCTTGTGTTGTTACACTTTTCCTCTCCCCACCCAGGTGTGATTTGGGTACCAGCAAAAATTATGCTGGGGAAGTAAACCTACAACAAACTAGCGCCGTCTAGGAAATGGTGTTAAAAATGTATCTGTTCCGCTTTACGCTATTGAAACCAGGATAGGCTTTGCACTATGGGCCTCAAATGCCTTGAAGGAACTTAACTTTACATGTTTAAATGTATAACAGAAGTTATACTGGACAAACGATCTTTCAGAATAAGGAATGAACAGGATAACAGATATTCAGCAATAAAAGACAATAGTAACATAAGTACTACCCTATGAACCACACAATCATGAAATTGAATGTGACTGTTATTCATGAATAAAAAGGTGCTTATTTTCATAACTGAGGGGACTGAATTACAAAAATCTATAGCTCTACCACAACTACGTAAGTCTTTTTTTATTCTGCTTTGAGACATTATATATTCTGTTTTCTAATGAGTTCAAATTACTATTCAACAAAAAAATATTGCACATTCAACAGTCATGAAGATGTACATATTGTTAAACAGGCCATGTATTCCAAAACATTGTGCTATGTTCATTCATATATAACCTCACTAAACCTGTTATTTTTTTCATTCTGAACTTCAATACTAAATCTCAAATAGGAATATTATCAAAACTAGACTTAGACCCATGTATACATGGCAATTAATCTTGGCAGGCTTACTTACCAGAGCTACGACGTCTAAAAGAAATTCCACCAATTCACATAACTCCACAATGGAAATCACATCACTCGTGACTTCTTCAGACATTGTCTTCCCTACGGTGTGTTCACAGGAGGAGCTGAAAGTTCGCCCAATAAATTCCCAGATGTAGTAAGGCTCAAAGGAGCTGAACAGAAGATTTGCAGTTTTCAACGTCTCCAGAGGGAGTTTGGTCTCTGGCGTGTTCAGGCCACTGGTTCGACTCTGGTCCATCTGGTTACTGGCCACGTACAGGGAGCTCTCCTGCTTTAACCGTCTGAATACGGACAAAAGCACGCTTTCTATGACAACCGGCCCAATTTCAGGTTTATCCAACAGGCTGATGAGAATGCGGAAAGGTTTCAGCACAGCTGGATGTCCATCAGGGGCATAAGTGTGATCCTCCTCTATGCTTAGCTTGGACTTGAGAGCAGCCACTAACAGGTCCTTAGAGTATGTCTGAAAAATTAGCAGAAATGTTTTTAAATATTTACATTTGATGTATATATAAAGCACTATTAATACTAAACATACAGCAAATTAAAGATAAAGTTAAAGGCACTAAAGGAAAGTTTTTAAACATTTCGAGTTGAAAATTGTTAGGCGTCTGGGTTCAAAGGTTCTACATAGGGTATACACATAATTTTGCTCTGTTAATGAAACAAAAACAAAAGACTACTTTTTTTTTAATACATTATGTTTAACAACTAACCAAAAGCTCAAATTAGCCTTTACTTCAGTTCACCCTAATTCTTCAAAATAATGAATCCATTCTAACTATTCTGATTTCCCGCAAAATAAAACAGCATGCATCCCAAATCTGAATACAACCTGTACCTGGAAATAGCTGAGGTCCATCTCACTCGTAGTCGATGAGCTGTCTGCCCTAGTCCTGGTAGTGTGGTTCTCTGCGTGGGTGGTGGTCGCTGTGGTACCTGTAGTGGAAGTGCCCAGAAGCCAAGCATACAGTCTGCGGTTCAGAGACATATCTCTCCTTAAGACGACGTTGACGGCTGCCTCCACTATTTTGGCTACGTCTCCCCGAGTCAGCTGACCATTATGCATGGGAAAGGCCTGAAGGAGGAAGTCCAGCATGCTTCGTTGCACAAGCACACTGGAATCCTGCAGGCAGGAGCAGATGCCGCCCACCTGGAAAAGGATTAGATATTTAACTGAACACTTGTAAAACAAACAGTTAAAGATGCTTTGGGGATGAAAAACAGACCTTACATACTGATGGGCTCAAACACTATCTCTTATCCAGTATCGAAGTTTACTAATTCTAAAGAAGAAAAAAAAAAATTTTTTTCACTGTCGTAAAACATAAAGATGCTCACCATAAGGTCAATGTCTAGGCCCACCATGTGCAACTGGTCCTCCATACTTTGCCTTTTGTTCAGGTGGTTTAAGAGAAATGTTGTGCCAGACAGACGCACACTAGGGCAAGATAGCACACACTGCCAAACACCAGTGTAGAAGAAAGGTGGCCCAGAAGCATCACAGAAGTCTTCAAGCAGCAAGTTAGTCCTGAGTGAGAGAAGGGAAAAGTATTTTGACAGAGAAAAAAATGCTTTTTTTTATTACTGTTACTATTTCAGTGAGCACTGACTTTGCCACTTCTTGCTTGGAGAAAATGTTCTCTTTTGTAAAGCTGAGAATGGAACTACGGAATAAGAAAAAAAAAACCCAATAATTTTTATTAATCTTTAAAGATGATGTATGGGTAGAAAAATGGGAACACAAATCCCATGCAACTAAAAGCAGCAGTACCGGATACAATAGGTAAATAATATAGATTCCAATTTATATTTTTCATTATGCCTTGGCAAACAAAATTTTGTAATAATATGAAAGGTGATAATTCTGAAAAATCCTCATACCTGTCATAAAACTCAGCTCCCTCCTCCAACCCCGGCAGCAGACCCAAAAGTAAACCGTTGAGCCCAGGCTTGATGTGCCGACCTAAGGCAACAAAATGCTTCTCATAGACAGTCAGAAGCACTGGCTTTACACTCATTGCAGCATGACTCAGGAGTGGGAACATGCCAGCACTGTAGATGAACAAATCGTGGGCCAGCCGCTGTGTACCGATGCATTTAAAGATGATGTCATAGGACTCAAGGGCTTTAAGGTGAACTCCACTCGGAAGAGCCGGGTGCAGACACTGAGCCAGTCTTTTGCCAATGGTAACTTTCTTGGGAATGACAGGGTACTTCAGGTGTGACAGTAATACCTGCAAAAAATTAGAACATGGTAAAATCTTAAAATAAGTGTTGATATATGCATATTCAAAAATATAACCCGAGCTGATCATTGATATACGCAATATCAAAAGAAAAATAAGCAAAGATAACCAGGAACAAATAATATAAGAGGAAAAAATTCCATGCCAAGAAATCTATTAAAAGATAGTTAGAATTATATCAATTCTGATTCTAAGCATAGCTATATATTTCTCAGAGTTGAAAGTAAAAGATTCAACATTATAGTTCTAAAGTTCACTACAATTAAATCTACAAAGACAGAACTGTTACAACAACTGGACGAGGTCTTAATTTGTATACATTTTCCTCAAATCTGCACTTTCTAACAATGATATCTGTTTTCAAAATACAAACATATTTCTCAATTTCAGCATTCACTCACAAACCTTGTTCAACTTCCCAAGAGCAGAAATAAGATCAGCCCATTCGCTTGTATACTCAAAGTTACGCAAGGCTTTCTCCACTTGACTGATGTAGGAGCGGTACTTGGAGTCCGTGAGGAGCTCACACTCCTCTACTGTTAGCATGCTCATCTTGTAGATCTTAGGCTGGAAATGACAGAGACAAAGATGTGCGTTCTATTCACCACTTTCTCACACATGTTTAAGAAGAAAACTCCAGGTTCTTCAAACTCATCACGAAAAATAAATCAGAATTAACTTACTGGCTCACACTCATACTGTGTAAAAGGTATGAATTTGAAATTCAATTTGATGGAAAATATATAAAAAGAATTGACATTTTGTTACCAAAATATTATTATGACCTGAAAAGGCTCCTGTGTCACTACTCCTAGTAATTAGTAGTAGTGTCACGGAAAAATACTGGCTACAAATAGAGGTTGCAACCTTTGGTCATGTACAAAAATAACTATGAATAATAGGCAGTAAAATTTCAGAATTTTGTTTTGCCGCGAAAATTATTTTAGCGCAGTATTGATTGCTAAAGACAATGTTAGTCCCTTAGCTCAAGTGCGCAATAAAACTAAGCTCATGACTTCCATTTCAGCGCAAGTGTTTTTTTCAGGGTTAAGTGCGGACGACAGAATAAGAATTATAATTAGATCTACTACCGAAAACAACCCACATACATGTAAGTATGTGGATTTCTCCCTCAACTAAGTTAGTGAACATAGCAAATAAAATGTAGGATCCTTCAAATTTTTTGTTTTGGTTCCACATGGGGACATTCATCTGAATATATAATTTCCTTGCCTTGGCCTGCAGAGACAACAACACAAACATTTTTTTGCTGGGCTATCATCACATTTGAATATGTCAGCAGTGCTGACCCTTCAGATTATCCCAAGTGCATTATTTATCACAAGCCGTGATGGAGACTCATGGTGCCACTGAGTGTTTTTTTGATTACTAACAGCAACAAATCCTGCAGTTATTCTCATGTGGAACTCTTGCCCCAGAAAGCATGCACACCATCTAGATCTACTAGTACTAGACTAGAATCTATGGCAGTGATCTAGATCTAGATCTAGATTCTATGTCATGTTCTTATTTAGGAATGATAAGATCAAATTAAAGGCGACAAAAATACTGTCAGTCGTTCTCAAACTGATATTTAGACTCAGACTCGTCAAGTCTCTAATCGGATCGAACCAGAATGTGAGAACAGTGTCCGGGTCCAATGCCAGAGTCTAGATCTAGATATCTACGTCTAGAATCTAGTCAAGTCACAGTAATCATAGTAATGATGATGATAAATGATAATAATAATAGACATGGTGATCATTGTATTATGAATGACATATTGAACGAATTTAGGCCTACAGTGTTACAATTGTTTCTTTACCTTATTCGATTATTTGTCCTTAAAACAACATGTTATAACAATGAAACAATTATCAAGCAGATCAAAACAAATACACTCCGTAAGCCAAGGTTAGTGACATCATGTCTTGTTATGATTCTTCCTCTCTTACGGAGACAAAACTTAGATGTTGACTAACTTCCGGTTTAAGAAGACAGTGACGAGATTAATGTTTTATACCGCAGCAAATGCGATCACCCGATTGAAAATCAGGAAGAAAATAGATGATGATATTATTATTACTTATGATGAAGTCTGGACAAGATAATAAAATCATAAAATAATATCGTATTAATCCTAGGTACAAGATTAGGATATTACGAATTTTGTTAGTTTGCGCATCTCATTAAGAAAAGCTCGACATTGCTGGCTTCGAGGGTAGAATATTGGTCTGGATTCACAAAATGGAAAGTATGGGATGGAAGATAATCCAATAAAAATGGAGGAAGTCATACAGATTGAGAATGATTATCAGAAGCGTGGTTTTAAACAATCAAGAAAACCGTTGATTGAAAAGACATGTAGGCCTACATATTGATGTAATTAAATATAAAAGAATGGGAAGTAAAAAGACTACGATTACATAATTAAATTGAGTCAACCACTGGTACTCCACTGAGGATATTTCCTCTGAGCTGACCTTCTCACCCTGGTGTAAAGTTAGCATGCTGTCCAGTGTGATTTGACTTTTAAGATGTTGTTTCCTCTAGAATCATACTGTCCTCGTGGACTGGCTGTACACGAAAAGGCAGATGCACCTGCTTCAACACACCTAAACGCATAGGCCTACGTTCGAAATTTGAAACGTGTGTTCAGATGTAAATTAAGCAGTTTGCGCCAACGTGTCGTAAATAGTAGCCTATGTAGACATCTCACGCCAACAGCAGCACAGTTTAGCATTGAAACACATGGCACTTTAACATGAAAACACTTCAACGCGCAACTCGCAACGGAAATCTACGTCCACATGATACCTACTAAGAGTCAAATTATGGGGAATAATCTGAAATTGAAGAGATCCGAAACATGGATGCGAGTTTCAATGCAACGACTGAAGCTTTTAGTCTGTTTAAATGCGAATTTTTATTGCTGCACTTGACAAAATTTGCAGGATCACCTTTCTGTGAGAGGCCTATCCGTGCTAACACACTTCATTGCGCCGTGTAGGCCTACCACTGTTGCACTCTGGAGAAGCATCGCATTTTTCAATTGGATTATTTGAACTGGTAACGGCAGTTTATCGATTCTGATCCATTGTTCCAACCGTACAACGATACGATGAGACCATGGTTCGAAAAGTGTCGCGTTGTTCTTTTTTTTTTTCATCCGATGGTTGGACCAGCTTGTGGCCTAGTTCTATTGGCCTCAACGACGTGCGTGGCGCACACTGTCCCGATGGTTGGTTGTATTAATTCCCCCTTTAAACATAAAAGTAAAAAGAAAAAAAAAGCAACGGAAGGGAGAAATGCCTCCAATATAAGAACACCACAAAACAACAACAATATTTATGGCGTTCTTACATTGGAAGCATTCTCCCTTACCCTTGCTTTTTTGACTTACAGGTACTCTGTTTGCTTCTCGGCAGTCCCATATAATTAAAACATAAAAGAATTCTGGTTGTAATTTTCATACGTTTTTACAAATTCTGTCACCACTTAATTCAGATGATCATTTCTGCCTGCGGCTTCCGTTTCAGTCTAATCTAAATTATTTTCAATACCACTTAACTGGCTTGGCATCATCATAGGGGGTCACTTAAATTGTCAACTCTATTCTTCTTCTTCCTAGGCCTATTTAATTTTGGAACGTTTAATGATTGATAGACACTACTGTGGCACAGCCAGCATCGGTTGGCTCAACACAGAGATTTAGTTCGCGAATGACTTCGACAACAATGCCGGAAATACAAATTATGATGACTGGCCATCATGATGTAGACAAGAAATCGTGGAGGAAATGCACAGAGGACGAGGCAAAAGCGGTTGGATGTTTATGGCGCCAAATGAAGAAATTGCTCAGAACCGTGTCCGTTGGCGTACATTGGCTGCAGCGCAATGCTCCTGCGGGAACGAAGAGGATTTAAGTCAAGTAAGTCAAGTCCAGCATAACGAAATAGCTTGGATGAAGCATAACCATAACACACACGGTATGGATAAATGCAGATAGAGTACCCTACCTGTTTCCGAAGAGTTTCACTCCTTTGCAGCAAATTTAAAAAAAATTAAGTGAAGTTTTGCTATGATGTGCGTGTGACGTTCATGCTAATCTATCGTCCAAGCTGTGCACAGATAAAATGCAACGACGAAGACATTCGATATGAGATTCGTAGCACTTCTCATTATAATATGTCGGTGCTCTTCTTAGTTTCGGAAGCGTGAAACGGAACAGATAATTTTCACAGGATCTCCTAGACATGGCGCTAGTCTGTCGTACGTTTACTTCCCCATCAGAATGTGCTGGTAAACAATTCGCACCTGGATGAGAAGAGGAAAATTGGTAGAAAGTAAAATCTCTTTCTCAAGGACACCCATAGAGTCGAACCCTAGATCCTTGGATTGGCATTCCAATGTCTAAGCTCATCTTTTTTGGAGACGTCACGACTGACACTGCATTTTAAATGCTATTGTTAGCTGGTATAGGTCACACCCTGTACCGTATCTATAATATGTTCGGGAAAACAAGTAGAATGGGCATGAAGGGTAAAAAGGGAATGGGTGGGGGTAGACAGGTGGCATGTTGCAGAAATTGAAGCGTTGGATTAAATAAATAATAGCATTATGAATTACATAAAATCGTTTTGACTAAGAGGCGTAAAAGTCAGAGCAAGCTGTGTTTATTTATTAATTTACTTATTTAATTTAGAAGTAAAGGGATACCGTAGGAACTAATCTGTAACAATAACTGAAAGAATAACATTAACTTCCGGCTGATGGTCATATTACTTTTATTTATGTGCTCTGTTTGAGAGATGTCTAGCGGTCTGCTGGTCATCAAGATAAGAATATTGGTCATTGTCGGGCACAGATAAGATCAGAAGACGAACCTAACATTAGGCTTAGTAACAGGCCTACTTCTCTGTACTGGATCTCATGAAACGAGACTGACATGATGGTGAATGGAATAAGCGTGTTCATGGTTCTTGCAATCTTACGAGGTAAACAATTGCACGATAGTATAACATATTATATTTAATTATGCTTACTTCTACGCTCAAAGCTTGATGCGTATGGCATAACATTATGGTAAATCACTGAAAGAAATTATTATAGTTTGTTCAGTTATGTCGCGATGAAAGTAAGTCAGTAATCTATTCAACAAGACCTTATTATGGCATTAACTGTGAGGCCAGAACAAAGAGCATATTAGTAAATCAATAATTCAATAATATTTCATGATTTATGCACTTCTTATAAAAACCGAGTATTATTTTCCCGGATTGCAAACATTAAGATTGGTTGGCTCTGATATAGTCTGAAACATGTTCAAGGTTAAGGTAACAACGAAAAAAATATGTGTGCGTGTGTGTATACGTGTGTGCGTGTGTATGTGTGTATGTGCGTGTGTTTGTGAATTGTCGCATTATAATATAAAAGAACACAACAGCTGTTAGGAAACAGATACTCCATGAGATGCTCCAGGACAAAATCGATCATAAGGCTGTATAGACAGTAACATTTACAAACCATGTTCTCTTTATACAGGTAGTCAGGGATACATTTTCACATGTTTCCAAACACACAATTATTTACTTGTTTCAATAAATCACAGCATTTATAAATCAATCCCACAATTTCTTAAGTAAGCTTACTTAGACAGGCTTGCATTTTCTAGTGTACCCTGCAACGAATGCCATTTTTCAAGTGGTCGCTAGAGCTAAAGGTTTTCATCAACCAAGATCTTTCGAGTACGTTTTTGAAATGGCTAAGTATTACGCTTTTACTCGAAGGCGATAAACAAACGTCTAGCTATTTCGAAGAATGCGTTTGATTACAATTCAGACGTACGTCACTTAGTGAAGATATCAAAGGACAATTAATTAATCAGTTACTAACGCATTTGATCCGATCCGCCCCTCCCTACCCACCCACCCCCCTTTCCCCAACACATCCAGCAAGTCATGGACTGAATTGTAACAACGAGTGGACACTCTTTGATGGTTCCTGTTATGCCTTGGGAATGGAGGATCTGACATGGGGAGACGCAGAAGTTAGTAGATGGCCTTAGGGCCTTATTCACCCTCTCCATCTCATCTTCCTTTTTTCTTTCTATTCATCATCCTCCTGATCCCCTTTTGTCCATTCGCCTTCAAGATAGCATCTAACTTGTTAACAGTTTGTGGCTTTTCTCCATTGGTCAGTTCATATTCAAAAACGACGGATGCAATGTTGCCAGTTATAGATCTGGAATCACTCTCAGGCTTCTTTCAGTAGGCCTATCGATGAAGAAAGGAAAATTCAAAGATGTGTAGAACGGATGTGTGTGTGCGCGCGCGTGTGTGTGTGTGTGTGTGTGTGTGTGTGTGTGTGCGTGTGTGTGTGCGTGCGCGCGCGTGCGTGCGAGCGCGTGTGTGTAGGGTGGCGGTGGAGGGAGGTATAAAGATAAAGACAGCTAAGAAGAAACAAAAATGGCAAGAATAATGCATCCGCCTGACCGTCACGTTCCGTGTTCATCTGAGAATGATAATGGGCTGATCATTCCAGTGTAAACTTAAGTGCCTTCGTGGAAATACTAACGTATGAGTTTTTTTGTTCACCACACACTTGATGCAGTATGTTTAGCTTTACCGATTTCACTGAAATTTTGCCCTGAACTGTCCGCATAGTTTAGTTTGGATGATGCAGGCGGAATTTGACCAAAATCAATTGAAAATTGGCGAATTTATTATGCTTTGAGTTGATCCTCTTTAATTAATTTATTTTTTAAACTTTTCACTTGGAAAATGGAGGAGGAGGAGGGGGAGGGCGAGGAAGACGAGGAGGAAAAAAAAGAAAGAAAGAAAGAAAGAAAGAAAGAAAGAAGAAGAAGAAGAAGAAGAAGAAGAAGAAGAAGAAGAAGAAGAA
>JBDFRD010366975.1:0-20505 GCA_039654405.1 Bullina lineata | reverse complement strand
CTGTAATTTACTTAAGTTAAGTTGCCTATGTATTATACATGTACTTCTCAATCACCCACTCACGCACGCGCAGAGAGAGAGAAAGAGAGAGAGAGAGAGAGAGAGAGGGAGGGGGGGGGGGGGGGGAGGAGGGAGGGAGAGAGAGAGAGAGAGAGAGAGAGAGAGAGAGAGAGAGAGAGAGAGAGAGACCGATATAAGTCATTTATAGGTTTATACGGATACACAAAGAGTCGCACTACTGCCACGTCAACACGAAGCCATGGCAACGCCCATCATCCACCACGATCAAGACATTCGTAGCGTGCTCTCAGCTTCGGCTGTGTTTGGTCCTCACATCGCCTTTCGCTTGCTCAAGAGGGAGAAAGCAATCACACGGACCCTGGGCTATTCCCTTTCTGCAGAGATTGATGTTGGGCTCTCATCTCAGCCGACCACCATCAAACTCTTACGATGCACCGAGAAATGGTGGTCAGAAGTGCTCTGTACTTGCTGAAATGTCTGCAAGTCGGGTCAGGGACGGGGGAAGGGCTAGGGGGTGGGGCTGATGTGGTGTGTGTGGACTGCGCAAACAAAGACAATGGGTTAGGAAAGCCGATCGAAAAAGAAACCGTTCGTCTTTCGTAGGGACAGCATGTTGTCATTGGGTGTGTTCCTTCCGTTGCCGGAATTTATTTTTTATTCATTTATTTATTAATTCACTATTCATTCATTATTTTATTTATAGATGTATGGATATAAATACATATATATTTATGTATTCATTTATTTATTTACTGATTTATCTGTTTATGTATTGGGGGTGAGATTGCCGTCTCCATGGTGTGCATTTTATTATACTGGTAGAAGATGCAAGTCACGGGTTCGGATAAATATTTTGGACCAATATCCACATGGGCGCATGTGTCAGCAGCCAAATAATAAATACATGATACGATTTCCTATAATCCAACAGAAAACTTTCACCCGGATTGTTATGCGATCATTTAATACCAGTAATTCCAAGACCGCCTATAACATCTGCCATCAGGTTGCTTTCGTTCTATTATTTCTATCATCCCACCACAGTCCCAGCGAAGCGAATAAATATGGCCGATATCACTATCACAATTTCAGGAGACCACATTTTCACACCTCTGGTGAAGAGCTCTCGGCCCTTAATTGCATCAGTGGCGCCCCCTAACGCGCTTACTCGGGCCTTGAAAGCGCCGGCAGACTGTTGAAACGACTACCCAATATTATGCACCGATAATGCAAATATATCCTGTCTTGTGGGGGCAGCCACGGGAATGCTGCCCGGGAGACCTCGGCAATACTCAGAAAGTGTGAGACGGGAAGCAGGAACCGTCATCAGTCCACAGAGGGTGGCAGACAGGAGCGTTGTCCATCTCTTCAGAAAGTATGGGAGACGGGAATGTAGTCTCTCTACAGAAAGTATGGGAGACAGGAATGTAGTCTGTCTCTTCAGAAAGTATGGGAGACGGGAACGTAGTCTGTCTCTTCAGAAAGTATGAGAGACGGGAATGTAGTCTGTCTCTTCAGAAAGTATGGGAGACGGCAATGTAGTCCATCTCTTCAGAAAGTATGGGAGACGGCAATGTAGTCTGTCTCTTCAGAAAGTATGGGAGACGGCAATGTAGTCTGTCTCTTCAGAAAGTATGAGAGACGGGAATGTAGTCTGTCTCTTCAGAAAGTATGGGAGACGGAAGCTAGTCCATCTCTTCAGAAAGTATGGGAGACGGGAATGTAGTCTGTCTCTTCAGAAAGTATGGGAGACGAGAATGTAGTCTGTCTCTTCAGAAAGTATGGGAGACGGCAATGTAGTCTGTCTCTTCAAAAAGTATGGGAGAATAGAAGCTAGTGCGTATTTTGAGTAGGGATGGAAGATGAGAAAAGTTTAAGGGCTGAGGTCAAAATTCCGGGGTTTGTTTGAAACTTGTGTATTTATGTCGAGCGGAGGTTTGAATTGTTTAGTCACAACAGCCACGTCAGACAAGAAGTGGAATAATCGATGAAATTTATTTTTTAAGAAGTTCAAGTTGGGCAAGAAAGGTACCGTTCTCCGAGCGCACACAGCTCTTTCGCAAGATGAACTGAGACATAAACTATTTTATTGTGTTGTTTCCGCTTGGATCTCTCTTTTTTTTTTCTTTTTCATTTTCAAACAATGTGGAGAGGTCTTTGAGAAAACGTTATAAAAGCAATCACAGTTAAATGCTCCATGTGAAATGCTTCGAATTGATTGCTTGTCTTGTCCTGGATGTATAGATTTGTGTTTTGTTTTGTTTTTTGTTGTTCTTTTTTTTTGGCTGTTGTTTTGTTTGTTTGTTTGTTTTCTGGGGGGCGTCAAAATAAATTCCATTTTACGTTACATTTCATTGCAGGTCACATTCATGGTTCAACGTTCATCGATGAAACAGCGAGACCTGACCATTACTCGATTTTAATTTTTTCATTGTTGAACTGTGAACGATGAACATTCTGTGCATCGCCTGCTTTCCTAGCTTCAAATGCAAAACATATACTTATAAGTATGAGAAAAAGAGACTTCTAAACATGATGGCACACACACGAAGGCAAACGCATTCAGAGACAATAAAGCGGTTAATCAGTAAGAGGGAGGGAAAAAACGAACACCGACAATTCTTTTTACACATGTGACGTGTCTTCAAGTATAGATTTATTAATCAATCAGGGATTAATAAATATTTACATGTTGGTTTTTTACAATTGTAAGAGAATGAACTTTCAACCACACTGTACACCGTTGTGTTTTTTTCTTTTTTTCTCTTTTTTTTTGTACATAAAAACGCAAACTGTAAAAAATAAGGAAAAGGGGTTAACGGAAAAATTGGATTTTAAACGAAACCTTCTTTTTTTTGTTGTTTTGTTTGTTTAAAATTGCTTTGACATTCGTACATCAACTAACCACATAAAAAAATCACACAATATATTAAGCATGTTACGAAATGTCATAGCTCTTCGTCAACATGGAGTAACTACAGTCACATGACCATTACTTTTCATGACGTACTCTGTTCATGCAACCATCATAATATTCATGATCACTTACTTCTCTTAACCAAAGCATCGTGAATGTGATTAATCAAAAGATTACGCAGAGAATATCATACCCCGATAGAACGACCACATTTCTCAGACAATGAAAAATGAAAAAAATTACTGCAATTTCCCTTTTCCCAATCACTCAAACTTGGAACTGTTTTCACGAAACTCTTCAAACCTTAAAAGACAAATTCATTATTTCCCTTCCTAACATTCAATGTGGGCTGGTCTTCAACTGGGTATATTGTATTATTATACAATGGCGGAATGACCACATGGGCATTTTGGACAATAATGTACTGGGACCAAACAGAACTAATTTTAAAGTTTTATTTTGTCAGAGAGTTGGACTGCAGGATTGAAAGAAAAAAATGGGCTGGATTAATCATAGGGAAAAAGCTTTAAAAACGTGCACTGACAATTTTCACTCCAGCCCTAAGGATTTGTTTTTCTTTCCAAGCATGTCTCTATTTCCTCAGAGAAGCCACGTATAAAGGCACGATGGGCCGATCTTGTAGGTGAAGAATACGCAGTTGGGTTTCCTGAAATCAATGAATTGCTTATAAAGCTCCATGTTGTTGTCATCCCTACCAACAATGGACATTCACATAATCAAACTTCCTGGCTAGACGTAAATCAAGCATGCTATCTCCCGTACCAGTGTGCTAGCAATTATAAAATTCTCGGAAAGTTTGCATTAACGAACAAAAAGTGATCATCGTATCAACGTTTCTATGCAATAAATGTGCCAGTAAATTTATGAACTTCGTTTTATCTTATAATATTATTATAAATGTGTTTTCTGTATATTTTTAAGAAGAAAATGTCCGTGTCAAAAAGAATGATTAAAGACTAGCTTGTCATTAGTGTACTGACCAATAATTACATAATTACCATAAGAAAAGTGGTGTTCTTTCATGAAAATTAAATACAATTATGTTTGAAGACAAACTTGATATCAAATAAAGAATGCACATAAACCAACACAAAAATCTAAATTCTCGTAGATGAAGAACATACACGGGCTTAAAGTTGGTGACAAACACATTACTCTAAAGCGTATCACAACAGCTCAAGTCTTGTCCTACTCCCATGACAAATGAACATGTGAAAAACTTGACATGATGTACTCTACACAAATCCTTCACACAACTCCCAGTCTCCAATAAAGTCGTCACTTTACAAAGATCACACAAGGCAGAACAAACATAACTCTTTCAGTGGGTTTCTACCAAACGCTTGTAAACCTTGAATGCACTGAGGCCATCCGCTAGATATTTGTTTGTTTGTTTTTTGTAGGCTTTAACATCTAGCAATAAGCTATGCTCAAAAAGGTTTTATTGTTGTTTTTTCCGCAAAGCCATCACCATCATCATCATCATCCACATCATGATAATTCTTTGACTATGAAATCATAAAAATTCACAATGTCGTGTTGTTCCTTCTGGAATGGGATGTTATTGAGTTACTACGTTCTGTTTGAAATGACCATGGAAATACAATCAGCTTTCAGTCCGATTCCAGAATAATTTTCACATGAAAGCAAAAAAAAAAAAAAAACACTCATTGTAATACAAATGGCACTTTCAAAACTAAATTTCGAATTTCTTTCAAGAGGCTATTTTCACATAGTAATACATGTATACAAATTATTCTCCATTGTATGTCATGCTTCACAACCAAACACATTTTTTTTCTTAAATAAATTGAGAAATACAAATAATACACAAGCTTTCAAAAATGTTTATCAATTTTTGAGAAGCAAAAGTCTTTAGTTTTTTTATATTTATATTTTGGATTAAATCATTCATCTTTTCTGATAGTACAACCTTACTGTGACTAAATAGAAATTGGTGATAACATCTAAGTAAAAAAAAAAACACTCTAATTATGCTGCAGTTACCCTTCCTAATTATTATAATAGTAAAATTAATGATGATGATGTTGACAATAATAAAAATACTGGTGATGATGATGATAGTCGTGGTGGTGGTGGTAGGAAATGAAAGTAAGGGAAAATAAAATTCAACGATTCAAAGCAATGTTAAATGCGTTATCACATACCAAATCAATATCATCCATCGACTCAAATTCGCTGACAACATTCTTCAATAAATTTGAAAGCATTATACATTAAACTTCAACATTGTTTTCATTTTTCTTAGAATAAAGGGACTACTGAAATACGATGAGCAGGATTAAGAGATATTTAATTTTAAATACAAATGATTTCAGAACACAACACAAAAAGTATTAACAACATTTTTTTTCTTTTTAAGAGAACTAAGTGCGATGATTGATGGAAACAAAATGGTAGTGCATATGGATGTAAAAAAATATGTAGAGGAGATCGCAGTTGAAGAATCACCTGAGTTTCAAAATGAGTCGCATCCAATCTCCATTTCAAAATCTACTACGAAATGCTCGTTGTTAAATTTGCAAGCATGTTCTTTTCATAATCCTCTTATTACTTATGTTTATACATGTACTCAAGTATAGAAACTAAAATATTCAAAGAGGAGCACTAAGTCTATCACTAAGACTTGAGGTAATTTCAAATATTTTCTTAATAACCAGTGGGTATACACTCACAAAGTTATATTTATGAAATAACAATTGCTGCTGTCTTTTGTTATTGTTGTTTTTGTTGTTATGTCCATTACACAAATTCCACACTGAAATTTAAGCAAATAAGCAATCTGTAATGAGTTTTACAGATGATGCTCACCAGGTTTCCTAGAGCAAAAATTTTACTCACAACTCTGAATTCTTTCAGCACTCATCAAACTATTTCTTCAGCAACATTCTAACCAGTGTTCATAAATGCACAGTAGAGAAAAAGACAATTTAATATTTCTATTCAAGCAAATACTTCATTTGAACCACTGAATTTTTTTGTTCCATCACAGTCACATTATTTGCCATTCAAAATTTCAGAAAAAAACACATTGCAGGATCCCAAACCGAAATACTAATTAAGTGACACCATTCGGTGCCAGTATCAGTCTTCAGAAAGGACAATCTAAAAACTAAAACTGTACAGGCTTTGGACAATGTTCCAGATGCCCATGTTTACAACATACTCATGTGTTTGACCATGAACTCTGGCATTCCAAAAAAATTTCAAAAAAGCTCATACATTTTAACTTTTGTAAAGATCAATATCTTTTACACTGTGATTACATATCAATTGTGATGGGGAAGCAATATTCACATTTCGAAGCAAAATATAGCTATGGTTACTAAAAATTCATCTATTGTCCGTACACGGCTTCTTTTTCAACGCTCTTTTATTCTGCTTTCAAAAATTGCAGTTTCAAATTCAATGATCTACTCAACCAAAATAGCCCAAACACATTGACATACATGTATGTTGCTTTGTCGATTCGTTTCTTCATCTAACAGCGGAATGGCTTAGTGGTACATGTTTAACACCAAACCCAAGATCTCAGGTTCAAAACCAGGAATCTAGTTTAAAGCTTAAAGCAATAAACCTCCAGTATCCTCACCAATACATAATTTTTTTTTTTTTCTAAATTGCATTTGTTAAATCCTTAACTTTGACACCTACATCTTACCAATTCTTCTTCCAATAATTCTGTTCTAAAGCCTAAAAAACATTTGTTTCTACATTTGTTCTCTACTTACTTTTCTTTTCTACAAAGTCAATACGCTTGAAATCAGAAAACAATAATTAAAAACCTAATGTACCCTGCATGGTCATTTTGCTATGAAAACAGTTCTATCACACAGACTTATCAACATTAAATAAATCAAGCATAATCTCCTATATGAACTTTGTCAGTACTAATGGATGAACGCACCCATAAATCATATAGCCAAAAGTAGTTCATCTTATAATCTATTTACTATACAAGGCACTCTAATACTCATGCTAGCTCCCATTCATTCCACGAAATTCACATGAATGAGGGGAGAAATCTTGAAAGAAAACTAACATCTGATACTGTGGTCTCATCCACCAAGTAACATTAACCGAAACAGAAATGTTAATGTCCGCCTTTGGTCAAGATTCCCATTTGTTTTCTAGTTTCATTGGGTCACTTATACAAAAGACAAAAAAAGACAGGAATTGTCAACATGAACAAAATAGAAGTTACACAGTAATTTCAAAATGTGTTTAGCATGTACAATTGACTTGTGCTAAATTTTGTTTTGTAATGCCTCATACAAACTAATAAACAACAACCAATAAACCAAATATCCAGTGATAAATTTCTGAATCATCTTTTAAAATAAAACCAAATCCACAGAAAATAATGAAACTTCAAAACCGTAACGGATTCTTAAAAAGTCAAATATTTATGTCATTTTAATGGCTTGAGGAAGATGTTTCAATTTCAGAACACATTATTACTTCCTTGAAGAAATCAATAGCCCAAGCTGTGATGATCAATGCACATTTTATATTCCTCCTTCCATGCTTCAAGGATCTCAAAATAATGTGCATAATTTTAACTGTGTACATCAGTATGTAACAAACCAACCACTGTTCTCACAGGATTAACTTTTAATTCAGCTGATGTCTAGAAAACAACTCATGTCATCAATTTTTTTTTAAAAGAGAAGAAAAACAGATCATTAGCAAGGAAAAACAAAGCAGAAAAAAAGGAAATAATTCTTTAAAATGAAACATCAAAACCAAACAAATCTTTAAAAAAAAAAAAAAGATGAAGACAGCGCACAAGGCTTTTGAAAATATTTTAATGTACAAAATGCTTGGTGAAATCCAAAATCTTTATAATCAATAAATAAAACTCGTACCTCATTTATCCACACTATGATGTGTTTGTGGTAAAATATTCACACTCTAAGCTTATTGTACTGAGTCACTTAGTAATCACGTTCTTCTTGTAAAATAAATTGCATAACAAACACACAAAGAAAATCATGAATATATACAACATCAGGTCAATTGTAATGAATTTTCTTAAAGTGATAAAGTGGAGAAAATAATGTATAATGAGACAATACTTGTCATAAATGTAATAAAATATTCCTTTAGGTATCATTTTTTATTTCAAAAAAAAAAAGGCTAAGGAAAGCATAACAGATCAAACAAAATGATGGGAGACGCATGAAGACGTTTGTAAGTGGAATTATTCTTTCAAAGTAAAACCTATAGCCACCATTTTTCAAGACTCAAGAATGCAGCTGTAATTATAGCAACCATTGAAAACATAACTACAAGCACATTCATACAAAGACTTTTATTTCAGCTGTAGGCTTTCCATTTAGTTTTTCTTTGTATGCAATTTTACTGCGACACAAATTTCCCTTAAAACAGTGTGCAGAGTGTGTGTTTTACAACATATGTCCCACAATATGTAGCCAGTGTAAAAAAGAAATGTTGAAAAAAAAAAATGATGCCAATTGAGAAATTGCAGTACTTTTTAACAGATAATTCACTCATACACAATATCTAATAAGTGTGAATATTTTTTTTTTTTTTTTACACTTGAAAATGTAACCTATTAAAAGCTGCCTTAAATGGCTAGATGCTTCTGGATAAAGTGAGAACACTTGTGAGGATAAAAAAGCTAGAAAAGTATTGTCTACACTAAAAGAGAAAAACAAACGAATATAATGATGGTGATAACAATATTACTACATGTATTTGCTGTGACAGAGGGAACCGCAGGAAATAAAGAAATTCTAGTTCTTACGAGCTGACTAAGAAATAAATGAAGGTAAGAGTTGGAGGAAATGACAACATTAGTCAGAATGGGAGGTAAATCTTCCAGTAGTGCCCATAAAATGCATAACAGTATTATTTGATCAGTAATTAAATAACTTTTTAAAGAGAACTGATCACACAGAGTTACTTTCCACCGTCTTTTTCTTCTCTTCCTTCACCATCTCACTTAACTGGCTGATGTACAACCATATGTATGAATCTAGTTTGTCTTTTTTTTTTTCTCCATATTCTAAACCTTGTGTCACTGATTTTATCTCTGCTTCGTTGATAAAATAGTATACATGTAGATTTCTTTCACTGCTCAAAAATGGTATGTTTACTCGTGTATAAAAATTAAATGGAGAGCACCGGGACTAAATGAACAATATATGGCAGAAGGTTAAAAAAATAGTAATCTAGAATATTTTTCTTTAATTAAAAAGGTCATTTACTTAAAAGTGTGTGGAGATTATGTTTTATAACATTTGTTCATCAATTTTGTTGAAACAGTTCAGATCCTTGTCAGAACATTAATTTAAAGTTGGTAACTAAGAAAATATTTCATGTGTCTCCCATCATGCTGTTTTCCTTTCACACTAATTAAGCTACAGCCTAGATTAGCAGACCACAAGACCAATCATCAATCTCACATTGTAATTAAACAGAACGGCACATGACTCAGTTTGGGTGATTTGCACATTAATGCATAAAGAAGGTAAAATAAATCAAAACAGACAAAGGCTTTACTTGACCACAAAATCAGCTAAACATGAATGTCATCATCCATTTTACTCTGTGCCAAAAAATCAAAGGATCTCTTGGTTCTAACACCAATTTTTTTCAGGAAGAGCAAAATATATATTTTATGGCAAAAAATATTAATTAGGCAGCAATTAATAATCATGGATTATGAAGAATGAATAGCCATTTCAAAATTCACATTTTTTTCCCTCGTGGTAATTCTTAAATTAAAGTCTTTTTTTAAAAACTGAAACTGCATTTCTCACCTACTTTATTAAAGATCGAAGAAAAGCACTTTCCCACAGATATTCAACAAGCTAAGCCCCCTTCTCTCCACCTTATTTTCAGTAATTCTATTAGATTAATCGAAGCTCTACCATTGTCCATTGGCATATTTACATTTTCTTCATTGCTTTTTCAGTACGGAACATTCATGAGTGACTACAGAATAGCTTCAAGTAACTGATTCAAAAACAAATTCAATCTTTCAACTTCACATCCTTTTAGCTCAAATTTAATTACAGATTGAATAATAAGATGGACTGGAAAGAAACAAGAAAGTATTCATAATGCTGGAATTTCAAATGCCTTTACATATTTTTAATTCTTTCCCGCCCAACTTCTTTTCTTTCTTGCGCTTGGACCAACTTCTGAAATTAGACTTTCCTTTATGTTTAAATATTGCATTATATCAATTTGATTGGATGAGAAAATCAATTCTGAAGATAAATAAACTAAAGGCCTATGTTTTATTCTTACTTTACCAGAAAAAAGATACAGCAAAGAAGTCAAAATAATATTAATTCACTGGTACTGGTTGATGAAAGCCAGATCAGAATCTCTAATATTGAGCAATTTTTTTTCCATTTACAATTTAATAAATTGACAAGTAAAATCAGTTTACTGGAAATAATGTTCAATCCAATTGCATAAAAAATTTATGATGCTTGTGCTGCTTTTATTTTTGGGGGGAAAAACTTCAAGGCCGTCAAAGAATTATCTTTTTTGTAACATAATTCACACTGAAAATCCTGTGAAAGTTTTAGGGAGTGTTACCAACCAGTAGTACAGAAATGTTCCATTTTTATAAGTTATCAAGAAATAAGCAGAAAGTACATGTTGACAAGAAAAATTAATGGAACAATTATAATATCTCTAGCTAAAGTGCAATGATTTCATCCCTGTAAGAAGAAATATATTTATATAGTAGTATATCATAGTCGGCGGAATTTTATACAATTGTCTATTTGCATTCAATCCCCAAAATCCTCAAGATAAGTGTACCTATAAGCACAACGCTGCCAGCAACATTTATTCATTTCTGTTACGGTAATCAACTACAATTACCAGCCTTGGGAGAAAAAGAGTTAAACAACTTAATTTATTTGAGTTCAAACTGCTGAGTAAACAAGAATCTGCTGCAGTATTTAACAATGAAATTTAACTTTTAAAAAAAAATCTAACACATTCTATTTGTTTGAGTGCGTCCAAGACTAATGTACATGGTATTAAAAAAAAATATTCTTTTACATACATGCAGTTGTCAACAATTTCTTGCATCTATAGTGTTAAATGTAATTAGTGTAAAACAATCTAAAGTATGCCCTTTTTAATTGTTTACTATTATAGACAACAGTACATAATGATTGCTGTAGTCAGGTATGCTAAAGGGGAAGGGGAAAGCAAAGGGGGCCAAAATCTGTGTTGAAACAGTAGGCCAAAGCTGGGAGCATACCAGATATGAAAACTAAGAAAATAGCCAAGAGCTGACACTCTTTAAGAAGACATCAAAGGCGGATAGATCAAAGCCTTCTGTGTGCAATAGGCGACATTCATTCCTTTTGTGAGGAGAAAGGCTTATTAAATCTCCAGGTATTCCCACAGCTCTTTCTCATACCCTTCGTGAACATGATCGAGAAGAACATTCCTCCGGCTTTCACAGTATCTGAAAAAAAGAAGAATAAATACTCTAAGAGCACAGAAAAGACAAAAGCATTTAGCATTCACAGTGTGAAGTCATACCTCAATGTTTAAACAATTTCCTGATTTTGTGTAAAAGTCTTGTAAATATAATACACCAGGATTTTCTCCCGTTCATGTTTGACTAGTGTTCAGCAATAAACAGAAGAAGAACTAGTGCAAGCTTCTTGCCTAAAGATGGCCCTCAACCCCTTCATTCCTGAGCTCTTTAAAAATATATGTATTTGAAGGTAGTTTGGTTTTTCTTTCCAGATTAGCTTACTTTATCATTGATCTCTTTCTTGTCATTTGGCCACTTGGGTATTGTTTTTTCAAATATTTGTTTTCATTTTAATGAATTCTAACTAAGCAGCTAATCATATTCCAAAATGTATTGCATCTTGTGCTACACTTTGGTTAATTTAAATAAGGGGATTAATTCATGTCTTCAGGTCTAGATTTTCAAACCCAGAAAGAAAATAGATCTCTATAAATCTTCAAGTGATATTCAACAGGATGAAGAAATGAAGTTGTTTCCCTTTTAACATTAACCATTGTCTTGAGAGGCTTGCTTCCCAAAACAGCCATCATCGCATTGCTAAACCTGATCATAATTCAACATTATGATCAGCCTAAAAGTATAGGGTAGAAAAAAGAAATAATATTTCAGAGAAAAAGTGAATAAAAATTTTTTTTTTAAATATAACGTCTGACAATGCTCAAGTTCAGGCATGTTTTTCATTCAACAAGTAAGACTTTCTGTATGATTTACAAATGTGATTTAGTATTTTTTTTTTAATATCCATGGGATAAATAATTTGTAGCACTATATTTTGATATTGATTGAATAACTTACCGGTACTTGTCTTGAACTTTCTGCTTGATATCATGAAGAACTTCAGAGGAGATCTCTCTCTCCAAGTACTCTGAAAGCTGCTCTGTTGCATTTTCAAGATCTTTCTGGTTGTCCTAGTGAACATAAAAAGCGTGACAGATTTTGAGTAAAAATTAGCAGGTAGTATTTGTTCTAACAGTTCTGCACAGCTGAGAACTTAGAAAATCAAAACATCAGAATTGGAGTTTTCGCAAGGAACATAAAATTCATAGTCAAACATATCGTGTTGTTGTAAAGTTTTACGCTTGATTCAATTTAGAGTATTGCATTAATCATAATATCATGATTCTTTTTTCTATGACATGTAAAAACTGTACGAGTTATGATAAAATAAAAACTACCTATCATTGTGGCTATTTTCTGGGAATATTAAACATGAGCATGTATTTTTTTTAAACCAGTTCACGAAGGATACACTATTAACACTTAAAGGCTTAAATATCTTGTACAAGGTTTTTGCACCTTGCATGTAACATTTTTAAGTTACTGAGAAGCAAGGACCAGGACTGTTAAAAAAAATGCTAACATTTACCATGCTCTACAGATAGTCTAAGCATTTTTTTAAATTAATTACTGTAGATATTTTTTTATGTGGCAGCATGAGCAACATATTCATGAAAGATGAGCAAATCACATTTCAGTAGCTCATTATTGAAAAAGGGAAGAGAAAAAAATGTAGTCAAAAACATTTGCAAGCCATACATCTTACCTCAAAGATAATTGATTGGTTATTCTTCTTGAGATAAAAGGCAAACACATAGGTGTACATGAGGGTTTGTCTGCATAGACAAAGAACATCAACTGCCTTCTTCAGGAACTGCACCTCGATCCATGACATATTATGCTGCTGCATCTCCTCCATTTTTGACTTGATAGACTGGTAGAGCTGATGTTAAAATGAAAAAAAAAAAGAAACGAAAATCAAATTACATATATGTTCAAAGTAATATTACAAAAATAATGGAAGTTAATCAGTTAGTAATTTAATTGTTTCACTGACGTATTTGGATTTTTTTTTATTCAGTCATGAATACTTTGTCTGCAGTTTGACAATGCATTTGAATAAAGAACAAGGAAATGAAAGGCTTGTTTCATGACGAATAAATCCACTTTATTTTAACAAGACAATTATGAACTATTGTTAAACAATGCTATGATAAACTGGATGCTAAGTAGCAACGACCAAGACCAGGGGTTCAAGAGAATCAAAAGAAACACACTTCATCATTTGATTTCACAAGATTGAAGACAAATGTGCCGCTTCCTTCCATAAAACATGGTGGTGTAAAAAGGCCAGAATATCTGTACAATTCTCTAGGCCCCCTATTATACATTGCTAACTTCATCAATAGTAATAAAGTTTTTGGTTCCAACCACTAGCTGCTCATGGAAGGTAGTTTGATACTCGAGAGTTTTGAAAGCACTGAATTTTCATCCCAACAACCCAATGTGTCAATTTTAGTAACAAAATCAAACACTGGACATTGAAGACAAAGTTTTCATAATGAGACATGAAGACAAAATATTACACAATATTTTAATTATTTATCAGCAAAATGAGAAGGTGAACATACCATGTGCTCAAACTTGAGACTCTGCATATGATTCATATATCTATTACAATAGAACAGATATCTTTGCAAAGCTGATCGTGACCTCTGGAAACATACAAACAGAAAACCATGTATGCACTACATTTACTATAATAAATATATTAACAATAACATTTCTGAAAAGCCCTATCCATTTCCTACTGACTTAATCCATAACCAATCTGACTTCTTAATCATGATTATAAATTGCACTCTAAAATAAAAACTACAAGTTATAGCTTTATAGCACTGTTTTCCCCCAGCGAGTAACCTGTATTAGTATCTGTAAAATAAAATTACACAATGTGGTTGAATATCACATTAGTAATTTAGCAAAAATAATAACATTTTAAGCACTTTAATTTCCTATGGTAGCAAAGAGATAAAAAGCTACTTTTTATGAAAAGCTCAATGACCAAGAGAATATACACTATACTATAAAAACAATGTCTATAGTCTACTCTGACTAAAAAATACACTCGTCTGAAACAAGTCAGATCAATGAATGATACTGAACCCAAAAGTTTCAGATCCAATTTAACCTCATTCATTATTCTTCGACCACCCACTTTATAATGAGATACACAATAAGGCTGCCAAGTCAAATCCTATGTTCACTGCTAAGCCAATAGGCATGAAAAGCCGAAATGATTGCAGATTATATTATATGCCAGAGGGTTATAATCAGAAATTATATCCAAACTTATATTTTAAACAAAAGTATAATTTGTTATAAACAAAATGCGCATTCCAATATAACGGTAATTGTAATGAATGATTATAAACGCCACACAAAACTAAACTTAAGACTTAACTTTTAATGTTAACATAACTAATATTTGTCAGATTTCAGCTTTGCTGACTAATGACTCACACTTGTCACTGTTTAATGATTACTGTTATTTGTTATTAATTTATTAATTTTTTTAACAAATATCAATGAATATGACAAATGCTCAGGAAAAGATATTACCTTAAGTTCAACCTGAAAAGTCCATTAATTAGACAATATCCTGATCACATGAATCAAGTTCTCCGGTTTTATTTAATCATGCATATCCAATTTTAGACGTTTAATTTTTTTAATTAGCACAGACGTAATAGAATAAGCTGATAAAAAAAAATAGAGAGAGAGCTATCAAGAGGAAACATCAGAATTTTCAATCAAAACAAACATTCTATAAAGAAATTACCTCTTGATTATCCCTTGCTTTCTTTGCATCATCTTCGTTGTATCTGTTACAATTGTACCTGAATAAAGAAAGAGACAGAAATTGCATCAGATTAAAAATATGAGATTATTTTAAAAAAATACTTAGAATACAAGAACATTATTGTGCTAAAAATATGCAAGAACTCCTAAGAAGTCAAGACACAAGCCTAAAGCAGACAATATTTCTTCGAAAGTTATAATACAAAGATAAGGATTACCAACTCATGCATATTTCTTCCCACATCTGCCAAACAATGCAATATAAAATTATTTCCAAAGTACACAAAAAAGTCTTGAAGTTTCTCACTTATAATAAACAAACTTTTTTTTATTTCTTTGATTTCTTCTCAAAAATGAAGGAGCTCAATTTCAGATGGCAAATAAAAATCTGGATGGGTTAACTTCAAAATTCTAAACATCTGTCACCAAGCCTTTATAGTCATAGTTACATCAGCTACATTCAAGTAATTTTTTTAAATTATTGCCACAAAAAAAAAAGCCCCATCAGAACTTAAACTTTCATTACTCCATAATGATTTCTAAATAACAGTAAAGTATGTTCACTAATATTTACACAGAAATTTAATAAGTGAAAGACAAATAAGTTCAAGTAAATCTTACCAAGAAGAGCCATGCGGCTCCCAAGGTCCAAGACAGACCCAGCAAAAATCTGCCTTGCAGTTCTGATTTTTACAAACCATATGATTGCAGCCGCCATCTTTCTCTATCGTAACGTGACATCTGGGGCATTCCTAAAGTAGACAATGGCAAATAAAAACAAAAAAGATAAAAATTATGTTGGAATATATGCACCTGGTATTATTATCAAGTCAAAAATATGAATACAATAGACGCCAACACACTGTTAAAAAACATCACTATCTTTCACTTATCTGCATTATGGAGCAATCATACCATTGTTTTATTTGTCGACAGTAACCAGGAATAATAGTATGTAATTAAAGAACAGAATGCACAAATGCCCAATTGCATACAATATAACTGTCATTGAGTGGCAATTTTTTTTACAAACCTTAGTATTAGCAGCTATCCAATTGGAGGTTTCGCTGTCATCATCACACTTTTTAATCCACTGTCGAAGCCATTTACAGCGGACTGGATCATGCCAGTTCTCACCACACGCAAAACTGAAAATGAAATTTAATTCAAATAATAAGAAAGCAAAACATGAAATCTAAAATTTCAGGAATCACTGGCACCTGACATCAATGAAAAACGGAAAAAATTTGTCATTTACTTAAAGTGTTGCAGAAGTCTCATAATACAGAGAATACTACCTAATCATTAAAATGAGAAAAAAAACAGCAACACTTGGCAAAGGATAATAATTGGAGTAAATACTGATAAATGTCACAAAAGAGTATAGCATTAATATCAATATCAGTCTCCTCATCAGTAACGAAACAAGTCACATCCTGTTCTGGCGTTGGTAGTTTTCTCTTGTATTAAATAAATTATCTTTCTTTGTCTCAAGCAAATGCCACTCAGCGACCCCAATAATGAATTTTTTATCAGTTATATATTGGTTATCTGATCTATATGTCCCAAAAATGTAAATAAAGTATACCAAAAAGTATGGCCACAAGCACAGGTCACAGGTTTAGCGTCATAGTGAGCCACCTTGACTACATGGCCACAGTCTGGGGCTGGGCACCATCGCAATAACCTGTTGCACTGGGGAAAAAAAAGGAAGCACGGAAAATTTATCCATTAATTGCGTTTACATTCCACAATACAGTCACTATCAATGAGAGCAGACAGTCAGCTGTATTTTCCTCATTTCAAAGGCTTTCAGTATTTGAAGGAGCAATAAAGACAGACAGAGAATAGGGAGGTGCTAAAATATATTCTTGCAAAATGTGAAAAGAGTTGTGATTGATGAGACTTAATGTTACTGCAGTCAGGAAAATGTACAATCCTCAAAGTACTTCGTCCTCCGAGCTTAAGAAGAAAACAATTTTAAAATACATGATAATATCAAACTTTTTGAAACTTGGCTAGTTTCAGTAACATCGTCTGTTCAAAGCCAATGTGCTGTTTCTACTTGTAACAATGAACTTTAATACAACAGATTACTGAATGATATGAAAAAAAGTGACTACACATTCTTCTTTCATTGTGAATTTGACAAACTTTAGACTCACCTCAACAAAACTATTTGTAATGATCTGCTGGTACTTCAACTTCACTTTTTGGTCTTTTATCAACTCCCTGAAATTAATAACAAGGGCTTATAAGAACAAAATAAAGCAGAATATATCTTAAACTACTTATATTAACACATTTCACAAAACTACGATAAAAACACAATCATGCTCTCTTTCCTTGCCAAAAGTTTACATCATACTACTGAAATTTACATAGCACAAAATAGTAAAATAAGAGTGATTTTTAAAAAAAGGGCCAAAGAGGAATATGTGCTCAAATTCTAAGGAGAATACGACCACTCTTCTTTATTTGTGAAGCTTTGCAACAATTTCATTCACAGTTTGATTCAACTTTATAACCAAATAATAAAAGAGTTCACTATAGGTTTGTTCAATTCAAAATTATCCATCTAAATCATGACATATTTTAAAAACAGTGGGGGGGTTTTCAGCTTGTATAAGAGACATCGAGCATGATTTACAAACAAACCTCATTATATACAATATAAAACAAATAATATAAAAGGCAATGAAAACCCAAATAGTGGAAACAAAAATACTATGAAAAAGAGCAACTTACATGACACTTTTGTCATCCACAAGAATATCACAGCCAAAGGCAGCACAAGAGATAGTTTGGCCCATACCTTCATCCATGATTTTGGACGTAAGGTACTCTGCCCAGCATTGAGCACAGAACCTATGGCCACATTCCAGACCTCTCATATCCTGTAGTAAACAATGACACTTTTAAACAACTGAACCATTATCTTTATAGAATCAGTAACACTTTATTGCAAAACACCACTTAAAGCTTTCAGTTATCACTCTTAATTTCCATTAATAAAATTATTGTCTCACCATTTATTACTTTTAAACTGTAATGAGAAGTAACAACTTATAACTGACATTTTCTTTTAACCTGGTTTGGCACCCTTCTCCCATTCTATCTGATCAATACTTCTAATGAAAGTCCTTTCACTGGAAAACATTTTTTAAAAGGATTAAGTGCTACAACTTTTACATAAAAGCACTTACATCTAGCGCTTTAGAAAAGTAGCAAATTTCACACAGAATGTTTTCATCTGCAACGCTATTCCGTCCCGAACGCTGAAAAAAAAAAGATTACACATTATGTAATTCTGGTTTTAAAAAAAGGAGATTGTATTTAATTGCTTACTAATTTGAGAAGACACTATACACCTGTAATTGTGTGATACATGTTTTCCTCATTCTTGCAGATTTAGCATATAGTGTAGTAGCAGGTGTGAGCTCATTCGGTAAAATGTGAAGGGCTCAAGTGGCCTCAATGGTACAGACAGGAAAGTAGGGGCCTTGCGCTAAGCAGTAACGAAAGGGTTAAAGCTCTGTCTCAGATAAAAATTACATCATCAGAAAATGAAGTTGGTAGTCCAAACCTGTCCAAACTACCCAGGCGATTTTTTTTTTATATTTAAAATGAATCATCAATATCTGAGAAATATGATCAAAGAACTAAATTAAAGGCCTCCAAAATAAGTAAACAATAAAAATGTGCAACAAGTTATATATCATAAGAGAATCTTACCAAAATGGGATTTTTACGTGCCTTTTTTTAATAAATTTTTGCAAATAGAATTACAATGCTCTTCAACATATAGAGGTCAGTTCCTGCGTGCTCAAAAAAAAAAAAATCAACAATACCCTGACAGCTTTTCCAGTTTCACGACGATGGGGACTGACGACGTGTGCTTCCAAGAACAGTTTGTCTTGATCACCATCATAGTACCTAGAAAAATGAACAGAAAGTGTTTGTTGATTTGAATACATTTATATAGCATACCAATTTATATTTTATTAGATAGTGCAATTAGTGTTCTCACACATCAGTTATAAATGCTAACAGCACTGCATTCAATTCACATTTACACAGCATTTATTTTTATAATGTCTTAAATTTTTTATTAACCTTGTATTTTAAATATAAGAAACACAAAATTTGATCAAAGAACAAGCTGGCACCAAGACTTTCAAAATTTTGAAATCTAAGGTTTAATTACGGGTACATACGAGAGGCAACTTTCCTTAACTTATTCAAAAAGTTTAAACTAAGTACATTAGTTCAATAAAGATCCACTGTTTACCTCTCCATGAGCTTTTCCTTATCCCATTTGAAATGGTTTAGAAGAATGCGTGTAATTGTGGCAGGAATCTGAAATGAGGAAAGAAAGAATTTGCAAATATGGTTTTTACATGAGACACATTTTTTTCACAATACATCTTTTGTAATTGAAGTGCCTGATCTCCTTGATCTGTTCAACTATACTTACATGGTGATTACAAAATAAATAGTTTGAACAATTTAGAAAACGAAAATTAAAAATTAAGACACTGATATTCAAAATAAACTACTTGTATGATTACTGAAGATGAATATGTCCTAAGTGAGTGCATGCTGATAAGACTGTCAACTGCTTTAATGTGAAACGTCAAGAACCAAAACCCATGGCAAACGCTGAACAACTCAAGGTTGAGTTTGGTCTTACCAAGAAAGAGACTACGCCAGATCTAATGGGTGTACCCACCTCATCAATGCTTCAAGCCCCTGCCCCTGAACTGACCCGATTTCACACTGTACTGTGAAACTCCCATGCCTGAAAGAACCACATGAAAGAACGGCTAAGCTGGCAACGATAGCCTCATAACCCCAATGCTATATGTACCGGATATGGATGGCTCCCAGCTCAACTGGAAGATGACGAGGTCAAATTCCCAGGCTGCCACAAGGGTTAGGTCTCGGATAGCTGTCCCCAGGGCACATCTTAGTACGAGGCAAGAGAATTGCCATACGGGAACACTACTTTGCATCCTACATCAGGCGCACAATCAAGGGGAAGTACATGACGTGTTATTTATTAATTTTATGGATGCCCTCACTGTCATTAAGGCACTTGGTAAGTGTAAGACGATGTTCATTGAGGTGCCTGTTATAAATGCTATCTGAGGCAGGTGGTGTAAAGTGTTCCTGCAGTGGATCGCTGTCCCTGGCAGTGAGAGCCAATACGCTGACACAAAGTAAGCAGCTCACAAACCCAGGATCACTATACAACCCAGTTCACGGTTGCCATTCACCATCAAAGAAACACACAATAACTCCACGAGTTTACGTGTCCCCAATGGGACTACAGTCGAACCTG
>JBDFRD010365871.1:0-20512 GCA_039654405.1 Bullina lineata | reverse complement strand
AATTGACAGAAATAGCTGAAACTCTGGTGAATGGTCTTCCATAAACTGAATAATGTGTGGTTGTAATTTGAAATAAATAGCTTTTTAATCAAAGCCACAATTGAAATTTTCATGGGTACGTATCTTTTTGGGTCACCCTGTACTACATAAAGTAAAGACGGAACATTCATCAAGCTTTCCAGCTCATGTTCCACATCCACATCAAAGCCACCAATGATAATGATAGGCAAAAAGTGGAACACTACCATTCCCTAACGTTCTCCAATTTTGTGTTACAGGTATTTTAATACTGTTTCAAATGTAATTATTACAGGACGCAAGTCATCCACACGAAACCATCAGTTTGCATAGTAGCAAGGGAAAGACTTTCCTGCGATTCTTATTGCTCACACTCTCCCCTATGTTATTATTATTATTATTCAATGACTGCAATGCACCATTAAAACGTAAAACGTTCACCAACTTCCCTTGCCTGAGGTTTGCATATATTCCGCATAAATTCTGCCGTATGTGCAGCATCACCAACACATAAGAACAGCTACAATAAGAGAACTGAAACTGTAAGTACAAAACGCTTTTCAAGAGAAAGATGACAAGTTAGCAATGATAAGGAATTGGTGGAACATGACACACATATTACAAAGAACAGCTTGTGGGCGTGAATCTGCAACATTAGAGGGTAGCAGTATATAGAGCGTTGATGAAGTACTTGTCATGTATATTTGAAGCCTTGTTGCTCAGTTTTGTTCTAAAATTAAGGAAAAAGGGTGCATGATTCTACGTCAGCTCATGAAGGCTTATGGTAGAATTGATGAAATATTTGTCATGTATCAATAGTATTATTGAAGCTGTTGATGCTCGATTTGTGTAAAGGTAAGGGAAAAAGTTGATGACTTTGAGGACAGCTAATGTATGAAGCAGTGAAGAGGTACATAAGGTACTGAAGCAGTTGCACCCACATTGTTGCACAGGTAAGGAAGAAGGTGCATACACACAAAGAAAAAAAAAACAGGGGAGAGGAGGATGGAGGAAGACAGATACATCATACTGAAAATACAAAGGAATAAAGAACGGTTATGGATAGATTTTCTACAGATAGTACGTCAATCAGTAAGCAGAAAACTGAAAGGACACCAGAAGATAATAAAGTCGCTTATTATGCAGAGAAAATAAACATCAGATTAAAAAAATGAAAAGGAAAAAAAATCCAATTAGCTGAAAAGAAAGAGACTAGAAAGGGGATAAAACAGTTGATTCAAAAGGCATGTCATTGAAAGTATGCTCACAAAGAAACATTTGGCTTTAAATTTTAAATTCAACACAAAGCAAAAGACGAGACGGACTGGACAGAAAACTAGGAAGCACATAATATTAAATGCAGAGTTGATAATGGAGTGAGAAGGGTAAAAAAAGTGGGGTGTACAGGGGAGGAAGAAAACTAGGGTACCGTGTTACAGTGGGTTGATATGAGATGCGCATGACACCAATCCAAAGTGTCAGCCACCAACCCAAATGTTTCAGCCATTTGATAATCGCGGAAATAACATGAATCAGCGCAGGAAAAAAAATGTTCAGAAAAAATGCATTCAAAATGTTTGTACAATGCAACTTCATCCGATAGATTTATGATAGATATAATACAATATCACATATTTACAAGATCTGAAAGAGAAATAGAACTCAACAAGCATGTTTTGAAAATGAAAAATGAGACGAGGATTCAGGGTTTAAAAAAAAATCTTTCATATCCCTTTCTTCAACTTTCAACAATAACAACGCTCTCAATCCTTAAAAGAAGTAAATGCATAATCTTATTTAAAACTTTTGTTTCAATTTTTGCTCATCAACTTCAGAAAAGACTTCTTCATCCTACTTGTGTAATCAGAACACCTGTGAGTTGTCTCACACTAAAACACACTTTTACAGATAAAATAAATAAGCTCATTCCGTCTTACCAATAATAGCACGGACTGGATATATTATTAATATACCACATGTAGGCGTATGATTAAATAGTCTGGCTGTGCTTTATCCTGACAGGAGTTTAATAAGTTGACCAGGTTTTTGAAAAAAAAAGCAAAAAAAATTAATTAACTTCCTTATTACTTCTCTCCTTACAAGCTTTAAACTTTAATCATGAGTTTGCTTATTTTTATGTTTCCTCAGTGTCAGCCACTTCATTTTTCATAAACTGCATGCAAAAAAATGCTTATTTTTATGTTTCCTCAGTGTCAGCCACTTCATTTTTCATAAACTGCATGCAAAAAAAAACCCATTTAAAATCTTAACAGGAAACTGTATTAATGAAACATAAAAATGTATACTCCCACTCAATCTCTTCCTATTTCTGTTTAAATAATCTAGTTATTGTATTGATCAGTGTGTACTGCAACACTTTCTATGAAAATAAGTCAAAGCTTCAAGACTTCTTTCAAACTCTTCTTTTCACTCTCTAGAATTATTTGTAGATTGTAGATTAGATTGCCAAGCAAGGAAAGATTGATTTTCCTCCAAAACTTAATTATTTCTGTAAAACTGACACTGTTGTTTAAAACTGCCAAACTATTTTCAATACTGAAAACAAAAGCAAAAAAAGCAAAGTAACATTAACATCTTTCAAAATCATTTCACTGTAATTTGAAAGAAAGACTGTAAAACAAGAACAAAGAAACAGATTGTTCCACAGCTTTTTGCTATTCGACAGTTGGAAAACAAAACAATTATCTATTCAACAACAACAAAAAAAGGGTTTTCAAAATAATGATTATAATGGTGTATCAGTCTTTTCAGCAGCTCAGACAATAAGTACTCCAGTTCAAGCAGAGCAAGGAACTAATTAGATGGTGTGTGTTGTTTAAATGCTTCAAAAATGAACAAAGCAGGTGATGGAAGTCTGGCAGGACCTGAATATCTGCAACAAAAGAAATACAATGCCCTCAGTGTTTTTAATCTTCAACACTGGATGTTATTACAGCTGTTGTTGGCAGCTTATGACACTTTTTTTACCTGACCATTCAAAGCAAACTATGCATGAGGGAGTAGTGATGGGACGCTCAACAATTTTACTCGTGTAAAAATGTACAACAAAACATCTGTATTCGCAAAATGGGAACAAAACTTGCTGAGGTCAGGTTTTGTTATTTTGTGTTATTCTTGTAGAACATAAATCCCTGAGGTTCAAAACATACAATCGTACAAAGAACAAAAAGCACATTCAATATAAATATTGTTCATGACGACTTTTTCTTTGAAGTGTTTGATTTTTTTATGACATTTGAAGATGAGTTAAACTGTTTCTTAAAAAAATGACACAGTCACACGGATGGAAAATTCTTCTTTCAATGGTGAAAGATTTTTTTTTTTTAATTTGACTAATTTTGTCTTTCTTTTATGTGCGAGCACGCTTGAAAAAAAATTATTGTCAGATACATTTAGTCTAATTATGACTGGTCTGAAAATCATTTCCTACATCATCTTCCTGAGTCAGTGCCTATGAGCACTGATCAAATTCTTAATTTCCCGGAGAAGGAACAAGTGGAATTAAAACTAATCACTTTCTAAATAAATAGTCATTATATATGTCAATTTCATGCCTTCTGCAGTGTTTAAACTAATAGTGAAACGATGGAAAAAAATAAGTGAAAGATTTAAGAGAAAGAAAGTTCACTTTAGACAAACCAAACAGTCTCTCAAAAGTATAGTGTATAATAAATGCGATAAAACATATTATGTAATCGAGCTTGGTGACAATTATCACCAGCTCCTCCAAGCTTGCATACCAAGGGAGAACAGAGGAAACAGCTAAAATTCTTCAAAAAATCATCACAGATTAGTACAGGGTTTCTGCATATTTCACATCTCAAAGGAAGATGGGGGAAAACAGAGAATCCAGGATCCGTCACAAACAAAATGCGGATCCATCCACCCATTCATCCAGTTTAGTCAACACACGGAGCCTTCGGACTTTGTCATCCAAGTCAGTGATATGCACCTACATGAAACTTCTATTATAAAGATGTTTGGGGTGTAAAGAACAAGTGTACATTAACCTCTTAATCAAGAGAATATAATTTACACTACAAGTATCAGCTGGTAACAAATTAAGTTAGTGATGAGATTCCTAAAGTTACCAGTTTGTGCCTTAGCAAGTTATAAATCTATAAATCTTCATATAAAACTAGAACTAACAGTGATAGTAATGTGGCCGGGTGACAGAATGCTGGGTAAAAGGGCTTTTAATTCATTAACTTAGGAAATGGGTGTCACTCCAATAATTAATGAGACGAGTGCTAAAAAAATTAAATTGTGTGATTATCTTTCAGAATTCTCCTCATGACAGAACAATGATTTATCAATAAATATATAAATTTATACTTAAGATTCTGAATGATATAGTTCTCAAAAAAGTGTGAAAAAGAATTTGATAGTTACGTTTCAAACGTCATGAGATGTATAAACGTCACATTAAAATCCCAAACAAATGTCGTAACGCATGTAAAACAAACAATGTCTAAATTTAACAGCCACCACTGCAAAAGCAGTAAAACTTGAACTAATACTAAAAGTATAGACTGAGCTTAAATCTTTCCACCCATTACAACTTGTGATAAGATCTTGTATTTGTGCTCAGGACAGAGATCCTTATAATAAATAATTTTTGTTCTGCTAAGCCCAGTTAGTTGCAATACAATTACTTAATAAAGCATTACACAAATTTTGTTCACAGCATGTTAGCAGATTTGTGCAGTTTTTAAACTCCAGTAAATAATCAGTTCCATCTTCACAATTGTCTCACCCCATCCACACACTTAAGAAATGTTATGGTACAAGCATCAGCAGCTCCGGTCTAATTTACATTATAACTCCTTACAGATCCCAACAGAACATTTTCTTGTCCGGTGTTGGATAGTAGATAGCTGTGAAGTCTTGTGTTGACACAGAAATCCAGACAGAATCCGACACTGCAGTAGTCCTCTTCAATAGCATGTGAATCACAAGTCTTGAGAGATTTTCTTTGACAAGTTCATAACAGAACTATTCTGAACATGTGGTGAGTATTAAAATCAGACGACATCAACATCCTACTTGGTATGGCCCTTGTGAAACTTCCAGCATAAACATTCTCTTGTATATATACACACACGCAAGTACAATTTCACATCTTTAGCAACTTTTTTATCACACATATTGCTATTGTTTCAAGTTCTCTCGTTCAACATCACACTGAATGATCATTTTCCATGATGATGTATGCGAGCTTGAAGATGCTCGGGAACACACACATAAACAGTCACCCTGTGGCTAGTCATTTGATCCATGTGGAAGTGTGTGGTCAAGGGGTCACAACAGGTCATCGAGGCCAGCTTGAATATGATGCTCCCTAGTTTCAATTCAAGCCTAAGAATTAGATGTTCTCAATGCTTGAATCAGACGAAGGGGGACAACCTCGACATACTGCTAATAAACAGGTGGGGACCCATTATCTCCCTTGAACTTGAGGTCAGCACGTTGAATTAATATATTATAGAACTCCTCTGGGTTCCGAGGTTCTTCAGCCCTCCCTCCAAGAGGTCAGAGATCCAGGTCAGTGAGAATCCACCATGTGTACCTGAACGTTGGCCAACACATTATGTGAGGGGTGGGTGGGGATGACTGTCGTGGTCCCCAGAATTGCAGGCCCCAGTGAATTACTACAGGGCAACACTGTCTGTTCTGGGATGGCCGTGTAGGCCGATGAGGCTGACGAGAGCCTCGTCTGTGGGGGGGTGGGGCTGCGACTCCGGCGCGTGGAAGACTGGGGTGGAGGAGGGAGCATGGGGGGCTTGCACAGTAGAGAGCCCGCTGGTCGGAAACGGTCTTTGCCGATGGACAGCGGGTCCAGACAGGGCATGGATGCATGCTCGCTGTCCTCGTGCGGGGTCATGGTGCTGTAGCCGTGGTCACTGTCTCCGCCCGCTGGCCGGCGGTAGGACGTGTTGACCCGGTACGGCGATACGCTGGCAGGGTTCTCAAAGGAAGCTAGGACAAAGTTGGTGTGGCCTGAAGGAAAAGACAAGGAAATGATAGCATTATTTTACATGAGATTAAACGATGGATATACATTTTAGATTCACGCTCATACCTTCAAAACAACATAGTTGGTCCAGGTATTAATACAAGTTTCAAAGTACGGTATCAGAGTAAGTCTCAAACAATAAAGGCCTAGATTTCCATTAAATCATTTTACTTTTAAATAAAATCATCATGAAACTGTTACACTAATGTTGGTGTGTAGGGTAGCAACAAAGCCTCTCCATTCCAGCTTGTCCTTCCCTAGCCTTATTAAGGATCCCCATGTTCGTCCCAAGGCCTTCATTTCACCTTCCACTGTCCTTCTCCATGTTGTTCTTGGCCTTCCTCTTGCAAACATAAAATACACTAAAGTAAATAATAATAAATAAACTTTCAGCATAGGCCCACTTACATTCTCCAGCACTGACATCATCTGTTGCCTCCTGATCCTCATCATTGTAGTAGTGAGAAATGCGGTTTGTGTTGTCCGGGAGGGTGCTGATGTACTGATGGCTATGCCGATGAACATGATGTCGGTAGCAGTACACACCCAGAGCCAGCATCAGGAAGCATCCCATGATTCCCCCAGCTACAGGTCCCACAGGTGTACTCTTGACCCCAACTTGTTCCAGGTCCTCTGGTTCAACTGTTTTGAAACAGAAGAAGACGAAATGTTTGAGCAACTTCAAGGTCAAAATGTAATACGTCATATCAAATGGCTACTTACGTATTAGTACGTATAAGTATATTAAGTATTTCAGTATCACTTAAAATGACATATCCAGGTCTGCCAACCCATCGATATCCATTTTTGTAGAAGGAGCTTTGAAAATTAGTGAAATGAGACAAAAATTAGTAATACATCTAATGCCACTTTCATGCGATCCACATATCTTCTACAACTTTCATCTTTTTCCTTCTAATGGTTGTATCCACAAGCATTATGCATAGGGTAATTAAGCTTGTATTTACATAAATGAAAATCTCACTAACTAAACTAACTGCTATTCATTTTCACATACTTTTTTCCACAACACACACAAACATGTTCTGTCAAATTGATCGGATACAACTATTTACACCTATTTACATTGTTCTTTCATGATGAGCCTCTTATTCCAGCCAGAGAAAGCTTGCACAAAAAGCAGCAACTCACCACTGATCTCATCACCGTAAGGAGAGTGGGCACCGACTACTCCACCAAAGCAGACTCGCTGTGAGGCACAGTACGGCTTCTCAAGTGGGCTCTTTCCATCTTTCTCTACCTGGCACCACTGGCAGTCCAAGACACCCATGCAGTCGCTAGATTACAAAATAAAAAATGCACGTGCCTGTTAAGTCAATGCCACGTTAAAGAATGATCTGAGAGTGTACTTGAACAGTAAAAATTCTTGGCTATGGTAAACTTTATTCTTGTACTATGATCAATGCATTAACCCTGAAAAAAGAAAAATACAAATATTTGGCACATTAACACCAAATTAGATAATATAGTGGTGCTCATGAACTGACTTTATATCTGAGACCAAACTACTTGTTTAAATTAATTGTAAAATGGGGGCTGCTAGGACACACAAAATGTAATCCAAAGATGTAAATTGTCGAGACGTTCGGTCTTGTCTTATGACTTCCTCATCATTTGACGCTCTACCTTTTCCCGTTACGTCTTTGGATTACATTGTTTAAATTAAAATTGCTAAAACAAAAACAAAAATACTCAAGACAAAACGGTAATGCTAAAACAAACAAAAAATATCAACTCACAGCCTTGTGGTTCTCTCCTCACAGCGTGGCTGAAAGCACTGAGCCAGTTCTACCTTGAGGTTGAGCTGAGCAACAGCCAGCTTCTCCCGTTCAGGATCATGTGGGCAACTGGGATTTCTGGAAAGGCAATTCCAAGCAATAATTCAGAAATTATTTCACAATTATAAAAGAACTATTTCATATATTTATTTGTGCTGCTGCTTAAAGTACTTTAGGATGTACAATGATCCCTTAGAAACAAGTGTTGAAAAGATGTATTCAACTGAAACTAAAGCATTTTTCAAAATAATTAAACTGTTCATTTGAATATATTTAATAGCACCCAAATACAATGTTAAGTTACAGATACTGATAATTGTTATTATTGGCTTTATCCATGTAAACAGCATCTTTCAGGTTGTCTTACTTGTCATCAATGTCCAACAATTGTCCAGTGCAGAAGTCCATGTCCAGGGCACATTCACATGGACACTCACATTCCGTCTGTTCCATTCGCTTACAGTTGAGGCACAAGCGGTCAAACTGGGAAAACAGGACAAAAACTCATGATAACACAATGATAAATGATCATGAATGTTTTTTAAAGCAACAATCAATCTGGAAATATGTTTCTCTCTAGTTAAACACCAAATCAGTTCGTAGTTAACTTATTAACTAGCTCAAAATTTATAATCAAACTTATAGATGTCAAAAATTGATCTTCTAGAATGACAAAGTTTTTTTTATCCCACAAAGCATAAATAAGTCTGGATAATGGCTCATACAACATTCTACAGATGAAAACAATACTTCCATCTAAAAACCAAAAAAAAAAAAAAATAAATAAATAAATAACCCAAAAATTTGAACCATTAAGGAGAAATATTTGTATTAAAACGCTATAAACTTGCAACATCATCTATTACATTCTTACAAATCAGGGCTACATCTCACAGAAAGCATAAGGCAAGTCTAAAACTGCAAGGCAAACCAAATGTCTTCATACTTTAAATACTCAGAGGATCATAAGAAACTCCTTACCATACTGCAAGGACAGAATGCTGTGGCCATGTCACAGGTGTGGTTCACCAGACCCAAGAATGCATTAGTTCCTGGGATGTGTGTGATCTGAAACATATTATGCAAAATATTACGACTAAAGCACTTATTTCTATTTCGTAAAAGGCAAGTGCACTTCTGAAAAATATTTTCTCTTTTAAATTAATTGTAGTAGGATTAGAAATACAATGCACTTCTATCAAATTTAATTTACCTCATTTTAAAGATCCTTTTTTTGTTTTTAATTTGTCAACTTTCCATTTCAGAACACTATCATGCTCCGACAGACCACTGAATTTTTTTCTCAAATTATTTTTCAGCAAGTACTTATAAAGAGACATTTTAAACTTGTTTGAGTGTATGTCAAACTGTCAATACCAATTACAAACAAATTAATGCCCCAAAATCTATTAAATGTTCAAAACAAAAAATGGTGAACAAACCTGATATCTGGCACATTGTTCCCCGTGGACCAGGTTGGTCAAAGTTCCCGTGAATGTCGTGTTGAACTGAAAGTAGAAAATCGTACAAGATAAGTATAATGTTTGATTAAATATATTCATTGCATCACAGGAGAAAGCACATTTGACAAATCTTACCTCATACAAAAGATATTTAATTATCAAACTACAAGCAACTGTGGCCAGTTTTCTTCTTGAACATAGTTTCACACTTGAAATTTAAATAACACACAGGATTCTTACCTCAAAGTATCTTTGCACTGTGCGGTCATTATAGCGGTTGCAGAGTTTCTTCTGAACAAAGCCCCGGTGATTCAATATGTCATTAGCCACTAGAGGTTCCTGGAAACAGAAAAAGAACAAAGCTTGATAAAATACACAATTACAATCGACCATTAGACTTAAATAATATTTAGACTCCAAACACATGAAGTAATTTATATTCCATTATTTTAATTGATTCATAACAATGGGTTCTGAGTACATCCTTCAACTGATACAAATACTGAATGTAAAAGTCTAATGACTTATAAAAATAAATACAAATTATTTGTAATATGTGTACATTTTTAATCAACTTGTGCATAGGTCAACAGGGCTTTGTCGCAATTATATTAAAATCACTTTGTCTATATTTTTACGAATTATTTTAGTAACCAATAAAACAATTGAAATGAAAAGAACCATGAAAAAAGTATAGCAAAATACAAAATATTAATGCTAAAACTCAATTAACATAAAAAGCATATTTTAACACAGCGCAACTGTTTCTTCGTTCTGATACTGATACTATACCTCCTTGAATTTATCCAGATGAAAGACTTACCATGTGAGTGATGTGTCGCTGCTCTGCAGGTCCTTTACCTGTCGGGTCGATGAGTCCAGGATGAGCAATCAGGTAACCCTTGTCATCCATCAGGAAGCACCTGGACAGATTAAAGTGGAAGGAGGATGTTTGTGTTCAGTCATTTACATGAGATTTCTTTTATATAATATTATAGATTACAGTTATTGGAACTGGGGTAGTGGTAATTTTTTTGTTTTGTCTTTTAAAAACAATTGATTGTAATCGATGGTTATCAAAATCTTTGCTTCATGCTTTTTCCGCAAGTGACTTAACATGTAACACAAGACAATAATATAGATGATGATGAAGATAAAAACGGAAGAAGTTACAACAAAAATGGTGACAATAAAAAAGATTACTTGGTTATAATGCACATATTTTATTCACAAAAACATGAGCAGCAATGCAAAACTTTACTAGCTTGATGCTTAACATATTTTTTTGACCTACCTGACTCCTTTCTTCTTGCACACTGGGATGCTTATGGCCAGGAGTTTATGGAAGTATCCTAAGGTGATGTCCATTCCCATTACAGCCACTACTTTGTCCAGTGGATTGTGTGGGGCTGCCGGCCTGAAAAAAAAGAAACATAGACATGAAGAGATTTACGTAGGAAACTAATCTTCAGTCAAATCTCCAAATATAAGGTCTAAAAAGGCTGAAACAGCAGTGACTGGGCTATACAGATATAACATATAGAGTTTAAATTAGTTTTATATACAAAATCTAGGACTGGGATTTCCAACAGGTTATGAAACATTTTTTCTTCACTGAAATGCATACACCAAATGTAAATATTGACCATGCCCTTCTTCCCTCTCCTATACCCACCCCCACCCTTTTTTGTTCCATATCTCACCTCACTTTTTTCTTTACTCATTTGTGTGTGGATGTATTATTCTCTCTCAGCTCCTCACCACCCCCCACCCAAATTTAAATCATCACAAGGAAATAGATAAAATGCTCAATCAAAAACCTTATCTTATCTCATCATGGACTTACTTTCCCTCAAAAATGGTATGACTTATAGTCACAATGTAGCCAGCTCCTCCTACATCCAAATATGGAGCTGACAGGGTTACATGACCAGGATAATCCAAAGCTCGCGTATACCTGTGAAAAAGACATATTATTGCAAAGTTGTACCGTATTTCATGTAATGGCTTAATTATCTGTCGGAGTTTCATAGCATCAGCACCCGAGAACAAAGTAGTATTTGAGCTTAATTATCTATTCTCAGAAAATTTTATTATCTTATGGTTTAATGAAGACGATTTTTGTCACTAAGAGGTGTAAACATGGTAAACATTTCATACCTTTTCCAATTATTAAAAGCCTTTAGTTCACGATGTAAAAAATCCATTCCTGAAAACCTTCATCAAAAAAGGATATTTAACATTAGATACACATTATACATAGCACTGTCAATCATCCTCCTTACCATTCTCTCTTGGTTGGGTCAAACATTTTGTCCAGGAGAGTGCCTGGGAAAGTTCTCAACACTCCACTGGGTGTTCCAACGTATCTGTGGTTAACGGGATATAACAACAACAAGGTAACTTTTGAGTCAAAATCATAGTTAAAATGGGAGCATAAAAATATATATATTTTTTCCTTTCTCAATTTCAAAATATTTCCATCTTTTCAATACTTCATTATTTCCATTTCCTGAACATAAATTCTGAAATGGTAGACGCAATATTATTCAAATCAAACCAACCCTGACTTTATAGATTTCAGAGGTTTTCACTCAGGAATGTTACCAACATTGTGACTGTTTTGTTACAGATGTCACTCTGCAATAATTAGAGTGAATCAATGTAAAGATTATCTGAATGATATATTATTGATCAGAACATAACATTCTTAGAACCTAACTGATCAGAAATAATGCAACCTTTTCACATTGTTAAAAAAAAAACTCACCGCCTCACGATATAATCATTCAAGTCACTGGCTTTGTACCGGCGTAACCATTCCTCGCTGATACGACTAGTGGCAGCCACGTCATTCCGTACCTGGGCCTGAAAATGCAATTCAATATTCATGTGGGCACAAAGCAAAAAGCAGGTGGGGTCTTTTCTTATTTTTACTTTTATTTTAGTTTTATATGGTATAAATCTTCTAATTCGATTCATTACTCTTTTTTTTTCACAAACTGACGAGAAAATGCAGCATTAGGTGATGGTGGTGGTGGTGCTGTTGGTAAGTGTAAGAGTGTAGATGGAATAATTGCTACTAGTCTTCAGTTTTTTTTCAAAGTAAAGAAGTATATATATTATATTTATCCTCATACACAATAAAGTGTAATGAAAATTATCATAACAACTCAATTTGTCAATTAATATAAAATATTTCCATGTATTCTATACATAGCAAATTAACAAGCAAAAGGATGTTCAATAGTAACCTCAATGTTTGTATGCATATTTATTCGCATTTTATACATGTGTTCCAAATTTATTTTAAATAAAAAAACAATTTCCTTTAAAACAGTATAAGACAAAATGTGTACTGCGCATGAAATTATGAAACACAGTACCTGCACTTGTCCTGCAATATTGAAAAAAAAACCCCAACTATGCAACTGACTTGTATCATGTAATGCTATGTAAGCAGCACAGTTTTGGCAAAGAGCACAATACTCCAGAATTGTGATAAAAACGTAATAAAACGAGGTAAATACCTTCAGGCCTGGGTTGGTGATGAGGCGTGTGTCATCAGTGAGGTAGGCCATGTAGCTCTGGATGCTGCGTTTGGTTTCCTGTTCACTGAGATGCTCCCACGGGTCCAAGAAACTGTTGGCTGACAGGAAAACTGTGCTCAGGTCTGTGGACATGAATACAAAGAGTCAACAATACGGTCACCCTCAATATGTTAAAGTAAGCGTGCAGTAATATTTATCTAGGTTTCAAAACAGGATGGATCAGAAAGAGAAAGACAAGCCTTAAGCAATTATATTCTGACAGGTAGCTTTAACATGTATTCTCCTGAAATACTTGTTTTATTGTCTTTGTTTTTTTTAAACTAGGATCTCTTCACTACCATTCAAACAAATACTTTTCCACTTGCAATTCATCATAGGTTATACTTCAGTCTAGTGCTTAGGACTGACACTGTATTATAACTAACCCATATAATATGCTCATAACTAATCAGGAATGCTGTGGATTTTAAGTCTGACTTCATAGCACAAAGCTCAAAACTTGAAAATAAACATTAATGTCTACCATACTCTTAACATTTGATGATATTATTTCTAATTGGTTTGAACAACTCATCAAATCAAACAGGGCATTCCACTTTTTCAAAAAGTATCTCTCAAAGAACAGATTCAGATATATTGTGTATGCAAAAATAGAATCCAATCTATCTCACCTGGAGTAGCCAGCTGTTTAAGGTGGTAGCACATTTTCTCGTTCGGAAATAAGTCAATACGATGGTACACCAGGTTGGGCTGATTGTGCACTGAAAGAGAAAAAAAGAACCATGTAGAAACATACTCATACTATGTTGCTCACATTTCTTCAACATGTATTTAAAATTCTAGACAAATTTTTTTTTCATGGCATTAATACTGGCCTGTTTCAAACGCTTGTTTCCATGCAAAAGAACTTAGCTATGCAATGGACATACCTATACCGCATTTATACAATGGTAAACGAAATGTTCACCCTTAAGAGACCATGGTAAAAGTTCTTTACAACCACAGTTGATAAGTTCAACAACTGAAGTAGCCCATTAATAGAGACTTACCTCCCGTTTGTCAACAACACACAAATCTAATGTCACAAATAAAATTAAGACAACTTACTGAGGACATTTTTCAGTTGTTTCTGCTCCCTTTGCTCATGAAAGCCTTTGACCACCACAATAAAGGGAACTTTGTCAACCTGAGGAACGATGCAAATAAAAAAAAAATTAAATAAATGATATGTTTCATCTTCTGTTTGTAAATACAAGGTTTAAGAGCTTTAAACCACTAACAACAAACAGGGAAAGAAAATGAGGTGTAAAATATTTCACCACTTATTACGATACTGAACTCATTTCTCAAAATTCATTTTTCTGTTTCTCTAAAACTGGAAATAATATAAAAAAAATGAAGTAAAGGATAATGAAAAAAGTGAGAAAAATACTTTCAAAAACTTAAGAGACTTTTTTGAGTATTGTGAATTTTCTTGAGTCAGCTGAAGATTGAAGCTGATTGATGAAATGAACATATAATTAACAGTAGGCATTCTTATTTATGTGACTATGGTAGAGATTGGCTGATTCCAAAATAATACAATTTTTACCTAGTAGCTGAAAGTTTAAGAAGAAAGAAATGCAAGTTCAAAAATAAAACTCTAGAAATATTTGCCTTCTAAATTTGTACCATCAAAATACGTTTTTTTAGTACCAGTATTAAAAATTGTTTTAAACAATTATGAAAAAATCTAAACTTGTATAAACACAATAATTTAATATTAAAAAAAAAAATTCTAACTTGTGTTTCATTAATGACTCTGAAATGTACGCTTTTTTGTCCTGTCACATCTTTTTTTTTAAAAAGAAATGTCTATTGACAATTATCATAAAAGACAATTAATTAAATTGATTGCTCTTGAGTCTGAATTCACCTTTTAAAAAACCTGACCAATGCTCACCTTCTTCCAGTAGTATTTAGCCACATGCTCTACCACTACCACTTGACCATCTGGTGCTGTCTCGTTGGTCACTCGCAAAACCAAGGAGGCATCCCCTTCATCATGACTGTGAATAAATAACATGATACGACTAGTAAATTTCTATATCCAATTAGAAATTTACACTTACAGGGCACTTGCTTTCTAAATTTTTAAAATACTTCTGGCATCCTTTTAATTTATTAAATATAGAACCTGAACATAAATAATGGAGCTTAACTGATATGAATAAAATTATTCTTTTTCATAAGCAATACGGGATGACAACTGTTTGATTTTCTACATTCTAAACATATAAGTTTTTTCTCATTACCAATCCTGATCCTTATCTTATATCTATTTCATGTAGCACTTCACAAGAGTTACAGAAACTCACCTCAGCATTGAAGAGCGCACCCTGAGGAAGCCTGAATGCTGCTCAAAATGACGTATATCAGTGTGCATAGGCTGGATGCTTGTCCGCAAGGGTCGTTGGAAGGATGGATGCATGACGGTATAACCTGGAAGATATCCAGTGAGAATAAGCATAGGCCAAGCAGTCCACAATAATTTAACCTCTTCACTGCCAAATTCACCTATCGACGAAGAGCAATATCTGCAAATTGCCAACATTAATGGTGTTCCTTCACTTGATCCTTATGTTAATTAACACAACACCCACTTCTTTTCCACACTAGAATGAATAAAAAAACAACTCAAAAGCAGTTTTTTTAAAACAAGTTCTTCTTAGTCCATTTCATTACAAAAAACATATTTTTGCTAGGATTCAGCGACAGATAGCTGGCAGTGAAAGTGTTAACATTTCCAAAATAAGAACTTCTAACCTGTGTTTCTTTAATGAATCTGCAATGCATGCATTTTTGTCCCATTACCTTTTTTTTTACTTTCATCCTATGAATCATCGAATATGACAAATATACATACAAAAAGAGTTTTGTTCTTAGTAAAGTGTTCTCAATGCGTACGCACTTACATTCATGAATTAAGAAATGTAACGTCTTTTGAAGGAAAAGAAAATGGGGCTAGAATGGTATACAGCACTTCCCACATTTCAAATTTATCAAAAAGACAACATTCTTCAAGGTTACAATGACTTTAAGAAAAACCAATCATACCTAGCGTGGTGATGATGAAGGCATAAGAATTGTCTGTGTGACCATAATATGTGATGTCCTGGACTACGTCCTCCATATGAAGGTCCACACCAACCAGTCCAATCAAGTGGTGCAACTCTGGGTGGTCAGGAACATTGTGGACACAGGACTGGCTCAGGCTCATCGTCAGTGCTAGAGTTTAGAGTTAAAGTGAATTTAATTCATAATTCATAACCTTTTTTGTAGGTCGTTAAATAGGAAGTCAAATATCAGACACTAAGTTGGCTTACGTGTACGTGGAGGAAAAGATTAAACAATACAAGGGAACAGATAATGACTGTTAGTATCAAATGTATATTCAATAAAGAGGACTTTTCCAATAGTACAAGACATTATAGCCTTCATTCGTTAATTCAATAATAGAGGAAAAGAACATTGTAGGGAATAGAAAAAATCATTTTTCCTCTCATCGTTAAGCTTTTATAGTGACAGCAGACATGCCAACCCCATTTGAGACTTGGAATAATCACAAGCTGAACTCGCAGTAAAATGAGGACCCAAAAGAGTAATTTTACCGCGCACAAGGATAACGCTAGAGAACGAAGAATGCAAAGGCAATGAGATTTTTAAAAGCATAAATCCTCGCCATAATTTGGCCGTAACTGTAAGTAAGTTGTCACTTCTGATGGCTCCCCGTAATTTCTTATGGCCAACCCATGAAGTCGGACAGGGTCTTCATTGTTTTTAAAAAAAATGGAGTTTACATACTACATAAGCAAAATAGTGCACCATGAAGAGTCTGTGTCTACAATACATGAACTAAAGAATAACAAGATAAATGAGATATAACTGCAGCAATGAAAACACACACCTCCATCAGCCTCGTCAATGTATGGCAAGGAGAACACAGGATCGTCATCAGCTGTGCGGTTCAAAGGGAGATAAAATCTTCCTACACTTGAACTCAGATCTTGGGTGGAGTTGATGGCCATCATGATGCCTCGCTGTTGAAAATAAAAATAAAGACTTGTCAGTTACAATAGCATTTCTATGAAAAAAGCCTTAAATTCATTAGTATCGTGTATATTATTCATTATTTATCTCCATGCACAAAAAAAAGAAGAATTCATCACTTTTCTCTCATTCTTGTGGTAGAAGCCTTTTAAAACACTTTGTCGACTCATTCTGCACACCATGATAAGTTAGATTTTCTGGCACATTAAAATTTCCTTTAATCATCATCATCATCATCTGCACCATTGTCAACACCCTCATATCATCATCTGCACCCTGACATACAATTACTTATTTTCACACTAAAAATATATATACATCTTTGCTTCTTAACTCTACATGAAGCTTATTTTTAAAAAAAAACACAGAAAAACAAACCAATGACTTACAATAACGGGTGTCTTTAGCCTGTACTGTACATCATACTTGGCAAAGTTCTGGTAAGCCACATCCTTCAGAAAACTCTTCTCATACATGATGGTCTTTCCATCTGTAGACAGATGCACATTCAAGTTTAAAGCCAAATTTGTATTGCTGTGATTCAATATTAGTTATGCATCCACTGTAATTTAAACAAGAGCAAATAAACAATGCTGAAATCAGCGATGCAGAAATTGCCTAAAAGGCTGAACAGTACCTAAATGTTTTAGATAACAAAAAATTACTTCCACTTGCACATCTTAAAGAAAACACTGTTTCCTGACGCTGTACTTTTCTACTTTATATCTAAATTTGAATTCTATTCAAGCTCGATCAGCATTGCAGTTCATTGTCACTGAGCTTTACACTAAACCTGTGTTTATTTTCCCATATAGAACTTACTTTTGTAGACATACAATACAATTATAATAATTTAGATTTTGCACTACAAGTGCCTGGCACAAGACAATGCTTATTATTTCAATAAAAAACTAACATAAATCGTCACTTTGTTTTCATATTAGTGTTGTGTTAGCATTCTTTTGGTTTTTTACATATTAAAGACAGCACAACACATTCACAGAAACACTGTAATCCTCCTTCTCTTCGACTTACCATCAATCACAGCATAGGTGTTAATGATGACCCTGTGACCTGTCTTTGCATTATGCACAGCCACGACCTCCATGACTTCCCGAGCCTCCGTGAGTGATGACAGAAGTCCCCGGCTCACATACAGAATCATGGCATTCTCTGAGGAAGCAGTAAGTGTTGGTTCTCAATGAAAAACCGTCACCGAGAAATTGCATACTGCATTCTAAGTAAAGACATTCCTCTCTCAGCCCTTTTTTTATATTGATAAGCGGTGGTTCTTAATGAAAAACAATCACCGAGAAATTGCATTCTTGTATTCCAAGTAAAGCATTCCTCTCTTGGCGCTTTTTTTATATTGATGCTTGTTCTAATAATATGAAATTATTATTCCATAATTGTACATGAAACCAGTGATTGAATGCACGTTTAATATTTTCGCACTGATGCTACTCAGGGCAAGTAAAAAAAAAAAATTCTTTTCTCATATTCACAAAATGTTTCATGCTCCCAATACCAAAGCAGAAAAACTGACTTGCAATTTTCCAGAAGCTTTGGCCACTATCAGATTATATTTAAAATTTATATGTGGTCTTAATAGTGTCTAAAAACAAAACAAACCTTTAAAAATACCATTTTCAATTAAGAAAGAAACCTTTTTAGTCATCTTGCCTGTAAGTGAAAGGTTAATTTATTGTAGTTTGCTAGAAATTTAAACCTACCTGAGAATGCATTTTGGCCCATAACATACTCAATCATCTGGAAAGCTGTGAGGAAGCCCAAAGAATGATTGGTGGGAGCTGGGGATTTAAAAAAAGAACAAATTAGGCAGAATATCTACAAGGGAGATGCATTCTATTTTTGTGGATATTCAAATGATTTTAGGCAATCAAGGTAATCAAGTTCCACTACAACTAGTATCAAAATCTTACAGGGGGAAAAAATCACAAGAACTTACTGTCCATTTTGTCCAGACTGTCGATAAACTTGCTGAAGTAGAAGCGGGTCTCAAACGTTGCAGGTACCATCGTGTGTGGCAGACACGGGTCAGCACGAGGATACAAGGGTTTATTGGAGAGTCCAATCACTCCGATCTGAAAGTAACAGTTACCAAAAGTTCAGCTACATCCTCACTGAGCAGGATGGCAATTCTTAACCCTAGAACTGCCCAACTATGTAAATGTGTCGAAATAAAACAAGGCAAAATATATGAAACAGAAAAACCCATTGAATTCTCCAATTTTCTTTGTACATGTATGTATCCCAAAAGGGAAATAAAAAAAACTATCATTTTATGCATTTGTCCCACCCCCACGTGTATAAGTTTGAAAAATCTTCCCTGGCACTCTGGCACATTCCATTGGGCAGTACTAAGGTTAACATTTCACCATTTAGAAAAGGCTGGCAATACACTACACAATCTTCAATATTGAAGTTGTTACTACGACAATACGTAAAACTGTGAGACTGAGTGCGGCTTACAACTGTTTTCCCCTCTTCATTTTAATCACGACAATTATTTCCAATCTTTGGTTTAAAAAAGTTTCTCCTGCTCTTTTATTTAAAACTGGACTTTAGAAGAAAAAAATCTTCAACTCATAATGTACATTTCTAACCTTTTTAGTGACTCAGTTATGGATCCTGAAACCCATCACCCTCGAAGGCATTGGAAACTTGAATGCAACTAGTTAATAAGTTGATTTAGTTTGTTATTTCATTATCCAGTAAAGGGTGACGGATGTTCTAAACATTGATGCAAATAAATAATGAAAAATAAAACCAAAGCCTCTGTGTACAGTATAAGAAAACAAGCTATTCTTTGAACACTATGAACCCTTGATGTGGATATGACATGCAGGACTCACCCTGTCATTGTCAGAGAAGGAAGCAATAAGATGTTTGGTGATGGCTTTGGCAGTCTGTAGCTGTGTCACGCTCATAGAGTTTCCATGATCCATCATGATGACAACGTACTTCCTTTGCGGTTGAATGGTGCGTAGGAACACATCTCTGTAGACAGAAGAGCATGCCTTTGTTATTGTCTGAATACTGTAGAGAATCTTATACAATATTTTGTTCATAATACTAATAAGGTTTCATTCTTCATCTATAGAACAATGAATGATCATTTTGATTGTCCGTATATTAGCACTATTTTTGTCAGTTGTGACTGAGATGAATAAACATAAATGTATAAACACGACTTCTGCATGAATTACATTCTTCTTTCAGTAACATAAGAGAAACAGCTCATTTTGCTAGAAATGAAACCAGTCTCTAAAACTGCCTCACTTATATTGAGGTTAAAAAGGATTAAAAGGTTCTTTCAATATAGCCAAAGACTAATTTTGTACAATGGACCAGTTTATAAAGAAAGAAAGAAAACATAGAAAAAAAAGGTGCAGTAACTAAGTGATGGTACCAACATAATTTATGAGAAAACAACATATCTTTCTCTCTCTCTCAAACACAGAGAGAGAGAGAGAGAGAGAGAGAGAGAGAGAGAGAGAGAGAGAGAGAGAGAGAGAGAGAGAGAGAGAGAGA
>JBDFRD010365870.1:0-16192 GCA_039654405.1 Bullina lineata | reverse complement strand
CCCCCCCCCCCCCCCACAAACAAATCTCATTCTTTTTGTTCATATTATGAAGCCCTAATCCAATTAAGTTCTGCAGCATTAAGTGTCAAACAGTTCAGCTGTTGAGTTCTCACTTACAAAGGCATAGGTTTGAATACTGCTGTTAACTGTCTTTAGTTTAGTGTGAAATTTGACACAGTGGAAAATTCTATAGGCTAGGAATGAAATTTTCTTCCTTCAAGTTCTTAAAAAATTATTTCACATCAAATTATTCTCAACCTCAACTGTACAAATGTAAGGAATGATTAAAATGAACACTGGGGGCCTATGCGTTGGGATGAAATGGAATGATTTATGCTTAAAATATGTATTTATGCACATTATGGTTGATAACTGCCTTGGCAGTGTGACACATTCGCTTTCTTGTCTAGATTTTAACTAATGACTTCTTTCTCAACCTAATATGTCTTCCAGGGCTGACAAGAACACTTGATGGCCCGGAATCACTTATAGACAACCACGCTGATGGTTCACAAGATGCAAAAGAGCACTCAGGGTCAGTGCAGAGCTCAGACTCTGAATTCTACTGAAGCTTAGTCCATTCCATAGAGCCAGTGATTTGTATGTTTTATGTATGAATGTTCAAAAGTTTGCTGGATGTTCTGTCTTGAGCTGAACCAAAGTATAATTAGATCTTTAGGTGTGCCTTTCTTTCTCATAAAGCACAGTTGTGATATTACAGCAAACATGTTAACTTTGTGAAAAAATTATTCTTGTCAGTTTCATTAAATACTTCATGTAAAAAAAAAAAAGGGAGGGTGAAACAAACTTAGTTTCCTTTGAGCGGGTCTGTACTATGTGAAGCTCATAACTGTTCAATTTTTTTTTTTAATCATTAGGGTACTTACAAGAGTAATGAAGTAAAACGATAAAATAATGCTACGACTGTCCTTTAATCAATTTTACAACTATATTTAATCCCTATCCCATTCCCAGTTTGTCGAATAAATCCCACCCAAAGTATAATGCCGAAGTGTCAGGTCTAAATGAAACATGAATGCCAATTACTCCTTTAAATACTACAGAGGAGAAAAAATAAATTGACAATAAAAAACTTTTACAACCTCTAAAATTAAATATAAAAGATAATCCTTTTCGGTTGTTGTTTTTTTTAGATGAATTATTTTTTATTATACGTTTTATATGCATGAACAGTTAAGCAATATCACATCTCAAGTCATATTACATTGGAGGAAAAAAAATACCCTCACTATGCCATGGGATGGCGTTAACTTGGACAGAATATCGCAGTACTAAGACAGTGTAAAGATGAACACTGTCCCAGTGCTGTGGCAAGTGGTGAGAGTGTTGATTTGAGGATGCTTTCTCTCACAAATGCTTGATCAAGTCTATTCTCACATTTTTGAGGTCTTAATTCAAAAGCAGGAAAAACTAAAACTTCTGATTAATCGGAAAAGCTATTCCAGATAATACAGTAATGGAGATTGCGCTTACATACCATTCAGAACCCCCTTTTTTTTTTTAAACCTTTGTCTAATAAAAAGATGGGGATAACTTACCTCTGAAAGTAAAACGGCTGTGACGAGAGAGAGAGAGAGATGATTTGATAGTGTTCTTATTTTTACCTCTGTTTCTCATCAATTAGAAAAGCGTCATTCCTGAGGTGTGTTTTTATTTAGTGTTGTCTTGCTTATTTTTAAACTGCTTCTGCTATCCTCAACCTGGGCCGGCCCAAGCTTTTGGGGTCTGTGACGGCTGTTATGGAGCCACATAAACCTGATCACTTTGTGTAACAATGTCTGCAATTTTGGGGTTATAAGTCTCAGATGTATTTTTGCCCTTTTTTATAACATGTAGGTGCCAGAGGACTCATTAGTAGATTCAGGACTCGGCCTATTGTTGAATTTGCTCACACAAATGGAGCTGGGATCATGGTGCCCTGATCAATATACAGAAGCCATGGGTTTGACATTACGGATAAAAAAAATTGACATAAAAAAGTATTATTTTTTTTCAGGTCAAGTATTTGTAAATCATTTCCATAAAGCATAGCTTGGAAACTCATGGATGATGAAGCTTGAAGAGTCAAAAGTCTGTTTTTAATTAATTTTTTTTTAATGTGCCAAGGGGTGTCCAGCACGATTAGGCTGGGCCAGGTTAATTATTTATTGTGTTCAGCTTTTTTCTACCAGTTTTTAAATTGAGTCATATGTTAAAATGTTAAAAATAAGAAAATGTGCCGCGTTTGCAAAATGCACAATTTTTTTTATAATCACATTTACCTTTGCTTTGACTGCCTTTACACAAAATCCTTCTTTGGATTCAATCGAGAGAATGAGTTGAAAGAATAGCTTTTTGAGCTGGAGTGTATTCATTATTCTTGTTTTTGTAAACTGGTCTCAGTATGAGAAAGAGTTATAGATCTGTTAGGAAACATAATAGTGTTCTGGTATACACATGTATTTAACCCTTTCTTGTCATGGCCTTGCCCAGTAGTTTTATATCTGGTGGAAATTTATGCTGTAACATTTTCCTAAGGTAATCCTTTTTTTATGTACAGTTTGAGTTCGGCATGATTGTAAATCAAAATGCTATGCATCTTTCTTATGGTTTTTGCTTTTTCTATCAGTCTTCTTTTCTTCTGTAATTTTGTTTTATTTGAGAAAGACTGGTGACAGTGATTTATTTGCGCTTTGAAACAATAGCCGTGTGTGAAGTAGATACCAAATGGTCATTGATTTGGAAAGAGAATCATAGAGGCTTTGATAAACAAGTGTCTGGTTTCATTCATAGTATTGGAATAATCAGATGTAAGAATATAAAGAAATAGGAAGGGGATTACAAGTCTAAGAACTGTAGTAGTCGTGGATATTATGAAACTATAAATGTTATGAAGAAGGAACTTGTCAGTGTCAGCTGGCTGGGGTAGAAATGTACATCTCATCTTCAACTAGAAAAATGTTAGTAGGAGTAAATGAAAGCAAATTGTAATTAGCCTGAGACTGAATTAAGGTTTTTGTCAGTTGTTGTTTGTTTGTTTTTTTGATAATGGTAGAAATAATAATCACAGTTTGCGTTGGGCATGTTTTCAAGGAAGTATTTGTAAATCTTTTTCATCAAGAAGTAAAATTTTAAAAATAGAAGAGAGAGCAACTCTGAAGTATTTTGTGATAAATACCTTTTTTTTTTATTAAGTAGAAGTTAAAGGTTACACGTTGTTGCAAGTTTTATTTCTTGTTTGTCAGCGTAACTTTTGTTAGTTCAGATTCTTTTCTACTGAGATGACCAACCATCAGTGACAATGTCAACAGGCTGTTGTATTGAAGTACCTGTTGAAATGTATGGTAGCAGTAAATGTTTTCTTCTATTTTGTGAGATGTTAGACTCTAACAAGTTTTATCTAAAGGCGATAGTTTTGGTGCACCACTGCACCTGATCTTGTATGTGTCATTTATACATGCCAATCAAAAGTACTGGAGGTTGAAGCTGAAATCTCTATACTGATGAATGCGTGATTCGAGCTAAGATGTTGTCTAACCTTCAATGGGATGCCACAAGACTTTTTTATGGTAAAAGGATGGGGAAAAGTCCATTCACCTAAGAGATTTAATAACCAGATTGTAGACAAGGAAAAGCTGAATGCACCATATGTCAGGTTACCAACAGATATACTTTTGTAATTGAACATGAAAGCATCAAGGAAGAGTCGACTGCAATCCATAGTACAGATCGGCTGAAAAATACCTGCAACCACCTTCAGTTAAATACAGATGTTGTTCCAAATAAAAAATTCAAAACTTTATTAAGCCCGTTTTTATCCTTGTAAAGCTTGTTCGAAACTTTTGTCAGTTCTTAAAAAAAATGTTTGGTTAAGCAAAATGAAACAAAAGTTGTCCTTTCAATTCACTGAAAACTCTTCCTCGGTGGCTTATTATTATTTGAGGGTGCAGTTTCACTGAAAGCTGAGTTGTTGTTTTTTTTACTGTAGTGTACATTCTTATAGATGTTCCTTACATTTTTTTTTGGTGGTCAGTTGAATGTGCATGTTCATGCGTGATATGTGATGTAAATCATGTCTTCATGACCGGTGCAAACATCACATGCTTTAGTCTTTAATGTTTTAAAAATATTTTTGAAGTCGTATTCAGGAATCACATTTTTTTTTTTAATGTCTCTGTGAAACTGGTACGGAATAGTTTTAGTTTACTGACGTAGTCATGAGTTATATTGTAGGAAAGGAGAATGCAAGTTGTTTTTCTTCTTTTTCTTTTTTTTTTAAATAAAGGATGTGATTCGTCAAACAAGTAGAAGTGGACAAAAATTTACTAACTATTTTGCACGTACAGAGGGAGAAGATGGTGAAGTGGCTAGGTCTATGATGGACAAACTGTGATGATCATTTTGCTGCCATCCATTTAAACCACTTACTATAGCGTTTGTTAGTCATCATCAACATTATGTTGGAACTTGAGAGACTGTAATTGACTTTCTTAGTGGATGCTTGTTCTTTTCACATCTGGTAAGATGACTTAGTTCTTGGCTATAATATATATTCAACCTATTATTTAAATGGTCAGATGCTCTTGTAACATCAGAACTATTCTCATATGGATCTGTGCTCTGCTCATGACATTGTTGTTACTCTGATAGGGTCATTTGCTAAAGTTGTTCTGTGCTACTGTCTTTTCTCCTTTGTACCCTCAAAGTTCATTCTATTTTTGTTTTGATTGCTCCGATAGGCAATTTTGTTATAGTTACATAGCTGCCAACTGTTCCATAAAAAAATGGATTCAGTCTGTATTTTGGGTCGGACAGTTTTAGTCATTTTCTTCCTGAAAAGGAAACAAAGCCAGTCAGCTTTCCAGTTTTAACTTTCACATTCCCATCGTTCTCTTCGCTCCGTTCGTTCTTTGCTGTAGATCTTTCTTATTCTGATGCTCCCAGCGAAAGCTGATGCTGGGTTACATCGCTTCATTCAAGCCCAAAGTAGGCCTACATACGTGCATAAATTATTAAGATCCTGACCGCTCAGCCAGTGAGCAAATATAAAAGTAGATTTGTGCATGACATCACGCACTAGCGATCAGCGGGTTTCTAGGGGGCGGTAAATACACACATGTACAACAAATCAAGTCAAGTCAAATGGGTTTACCCGTCAGATTCTTACGGTAATGATCTAGCTCTGTCCGAAAACGTTTATTGTGCAATTTTAGACCTAGAATACAATTTCTAAGTCAGACTTGTGCATAACGTCACACACTAGGGAAGCGCTAGGCCTTACTCAACGATCGACGTATCCCCCAAAAGGGGCTACATGTGCTCACCTGAGCAAGAGTCAATGACGACATGTAAGTCTCAGGCTGTAATAATACATGTACATGTATTATTATTTTTCACAGTTATTTATGTCTGTTGTAAGGATTTCAGTTTATGTTTGATCTGATGTCAACATACACAATAATGAATGAACAGAGTAGCTTTGTACTTTCTACATCAGCGTAATATGAAGTAGGGCTGAACAGAGACAAAACTGACAATAAACTACACATCCTGAGTATGGACCGAATTTGGACCACAACGCGCACTCGGGATAAGGTGTTCCGAGTGTTCCTTATTTTGATTTTCCAATGTTGGCAGCTATGTAGTTATTCTTGATATTCCTGGTATTTTTTTACTATAAATATGAATACCGTAGCTGTTTTTTTTATAGTATTATTTTTTTACATTATTATTGCTGTTGTTATTATTTGCTCTGGTGACAGAACTCCTGTCATACCCTGTCATTCATATTTCAGCTCAAGCATGTGCAACTGCTGGGATTTTTGTTTGTTGTTGTTGTTTTTGTTTTGTTTCTTTGAGCATCTGCAAAAGTTGTCTTTATGTGTGGAGGAATTGTGCTTTAGTGAAGACACCATTTTCCATATTTTACTATTGCCTCATGAACCTGAAGACAAAACTTGTACACTTTAACATGCTGCGTCTGGAAATCAGTGTTCCAGACTAAATAATTTGGGACTCGGAACATGACATGAGTATTGCAAGTTTATTTTTGAAGACGTCAATATCTCTTGATTTTCTGTGATTTCTTCTTAATGATGTAAAACTTGTATTGTTCTTCTGAAACAAAACACAAATGCGAGGTTGCAAAGTCTTTGCCAAGCATGAGGATAGTGAACTTTTCAGCCTAAGATCTGCACGTGCCTGTACGTGTAGCATGCTCGGCAATTGTTCAGTTTTCTACATTTGGTTTCTTGTTTGTTTGATTTGATTTTCTCAGAATACTTTGAATAAAGTTTTCTTGATATAGCCCGAGAAAATGTAGTGAGGAAGATTAGCAAACATTTCGACAAACTAGAAAAACTTAAGTTTTAACTTGTATTAGCTTCAATGATTTGTAACTGATTTAAAAAAGGCTTTGAAAAAGGTTTTCGAATTGTGTACTTATTCATTTTTCATTTTTTCTGAAGTGTACAACATTCAGACTTATAAATCTTTTTTTTTTAAATGCTTGCATTACCACTCATGAGTATTCTGAAATATGTTTGAGGCAAACAAACTCTACATTCAAGTCTACTATTTCAGGAAAGTGACTTCTTTATGTGCGATTCCTATTTCCGTGAAAGCGAGTGCCTTTATCTTTTTGCTCCCCTCAATAAGTAACTGTCTTGGTGAGATGCTGCAATGGCTTCAATTGAGAGAGATTTTGTTTCAATTGAGAATGAATATATAGTTATATATGTTGAATGTATAAGTATAATAAAGAATTTCGCTTTCTGAAAGGGAATTCATTTTATGTACAGCGTTGGCATGTTGACTGACCCTGTAAATGTTTTAAGAGAGGTTTAGTTTGAAAATGTGTACTTTTTTATTGAAAAGAAAAGCCACCTCCATCTATTTTTGTAATGTAATGACTAGTATAAATGTCACAGTCTTTTTACGATATTTGATTAGCATCTTTACTTGATTCGCGCTCACTAAAGTCAGTGTGTGAAAGGGGAGTAGCTTTGACAACAGGTGTTCTGCACATATACTGCTTTGTCTCCTGGTTTCATTTCAGTACAGTTGCTAACTAAGACGCCTGACGTAGTCATTTATCGAGATAACAGAATGTTGAAAACTCATTCGTCTCAATGAACATGACCACTAGGTAAATTGAGGCGTCTGAGTTCCGAAGCTTTGGGATGCTGAACGATGTACTACTTGTCAGCTGATGTTTAGAAGTTCATGGTTGAGAATGAAGTATTGTTAAAACTCACTGAATGAACTAGATATTTCTGTCTTAAGTCCGTAGTCGCTGGTCGGGGCACATTGAGGAGTTTATGGAGCACATACCAATTTGATTCCAATACGCCAATGATCAGTGTGGGTGTTACAAAGAAATATGGGACCATTTCCACTTCGTGTACTTTGTACTTTTTTCCTTACCTGTTCTCAAGAATCTATACAGTTTTGAATGTGTGACCAGTCCTGCTGTCCTTTACTTTTACTTAGCCTGTGTCTCTGCATCTTTCCTCGGCAAAGTATACTTCGAGTGCTTGCTTACCTTCTTTGTGCATGCTGCTTCTTTTTTTATACGCTATCTCCTATCTTGCGAGCATGTGCTATTCACGTGTTTATGTGTATTAGGCGTTACTTACCATTTGATATTAGGAATTTTCTCGTAGATGCATCATGGTTTGCAAGTTTTTTTTGTTTGTTTGTTTTTTTCTATGTGGGGAAAAAAAAGGGGCGGGGGGGGGGGGGAGTTTTGAGCACTGGTTACAGTCCCAGAATCTGTGAACACGTTTGCAGGTTTCTTTTGTATTGAATACTTGTTAAAAGGGGACCTTTTCATAATCACACCGGATTTGGGAAATGTTTTTTTTTAATCAGTTTGAAACACTAAGAGAATTTGATGGATAGCTGAATTGGAGAGTCGACAATGAAGGGAACGAACGAACAATTGAAAATGTGTTTAGGATTGTTGGGACTCTAGCGCAGTCAAGACAAGGGTATGAAACTAAGTTTTCAATGAAGTGGATACAATGTGCACTTTGATATTGTCGCAGTGTAGCACTTATGTCCCGCCCAGTACTTCTGGGAAAAGTGTGCATTCTGAATGCTTTCAAACCCATTTTCATTTTTTGAAGCAGTCATATCTTGATTGTTGTACTGTTAAAACTGTCACTATTTCGCACCACGTTTTATGTCCATTGTTCATTGGGATAAACAGCAACAACAAACAAAACCGTGCGGTACAATGGAGTCAATGTTCTTCTCTTTCTCTGTCTCTCTGTCTGTCTGTCTCTCTCTCTCTCTCTCTCTCTCTCTCTCTCTCTCTTCTCTCTCTCTCTGGAAATAGGTTCCCTGGTCTATCTAGAGCAAATCTGTCATGTGAGTGCGTTGTGTTATAATTATGCCTCTGTGCCGTTGTTGATTTAGTTTAGTGGTACGCGGGCTTTGAAAAAAAAAGGCAACAGCAACGTGCTTTCCAAAGGAAAATGATCACGGAAAAAGGTATGCCTTTTTTTATCTTTACCGTGTGGAGTCCACTGTCTCTGTATTTCTTAATTATTATTTTTTGTGCCCATCGAATTTTCTTGACTACATCGATTGAATCTGTGAAAACTGAATGAAATTCTCTAGTTTTTTGTCAAGGATGATAACATTTGAGACTCTTAACGATCGGAGTCTTAAAAACTCCATGTTTATTCGCACGTCTCTGAGGTCTCTTATTATTATTATTATTATTTATTTTTTTATGTAGTTTCTAACCGACACGACAAATCAAAAGACATACATAATGAACTATCAGAGCAAGCTTGTCAGGTGTATTATATTGCTTGTTGTGAGTGTGCAGTTTGGTAAGAGGGTTGCAGTCAGTGGTGAGAGCGCGTAACCGCAATGTCTGGAAAAGCATAACAGAGGTAGATTCTAATTCTAAGTCTTCAGTGGCAAGTGACAACTATATTTTTTTTTCTCTGTCGCCCCATATCTTTCGATGAAAGTCTTGAATAGTTTTGGAAAGTGCGTGCGTTTTTAGAGCAGAGCCCAGACATAAGACTAATAAGAGTAGGCCTACCGGATTCTTATGCTACATACATCATGTGCGTACGAATACGTTGATATCCGTTTCCAACCAGGATATTTCAAGGCCGAAAGAATTGCGCATTTGGCATGCTGATAGTACCGTAATCTCTTTGACGAGTGACTCGACGTAAACTCGACGACACAACGTGACAGCTGACTTCTTCAGTGTAGTTAATTTATTGTCGCACGCCGAGCAACTGTGAATGAAAGCTATGGGCTCTGGGGGAGAGCGAGAGAGGATACGGGTTTTACAATTAGATTGAATGCCGGATTTAAGACGTGAGTGCATGAGTGAATATATATGTTGTAGCGAAAAACTAGCAGTCAGTGTTCTTGGTAACCGAGTTAAGTGTGCTGCCGCGGGGCAGGCGAGGGCGGCCCGATTCCTGTCAACTGCGTCTGTGTGAGGTTTACTTGCAGCTCTTTATGTACCTTGTTGACTTTGGGTAATTGAGCCTATTTTGTGATCCCATGTTGGCTTTTTGTTGCTGTACATGATTGATGGCGTGATGCGTGTCCTATTCATTTCTGTAATATACACGAACGAAAGCGAAAGCATAGCAAATATTTATATACATTGTATCTATTATGGAAATCTTGTTGTTATCACTATTATTTAATAGATTTCAATAAAACAAAAAATTATTAAAAATCAATGTATGCACAATACAGTCCATCGGCTTTTTTTTTTCTTCTGTGAAATGCAGTTTGTTTTTTTTTGTTTTGTTTGTTTTTTAGATTTGAGCGCTGTTTGTAGTAATCTTCTTGTGGGTGGCTTTTTTTCCGGGGAGGGGGGGGGTTGTATATATGCTACTAAAATGTGTTGACACAGATAAAAAAAAAAGTTTTATAATGAACGCATGAATATCATACAAAATATGCTGTTGAGAAGAGTACATTGTGAACTAACAACAGATATCTCTTTAAAGCGAATATGGTGAACATAATATCTGAATCAATAACTCATTAAAGCTGAAACATTCAACAAATCTTTCGTTTTTCAGGCCCCAGTTTACTAAATTGCTTCAGACATGTTTGTTTTTTTTGAGGAAGTGCTTTTGGAAACATAACTGCTTCTGACGTGTGGCGTCTTTTCATTTCGAATTATTTTCTTAATTTACGTCCTTAAACTTAAACAAACATGTACAAATGTATTCTATCTACCTTTGTACAGCTGACATCTGAATTAAATTCATACATTTCATATTTTTGTCCACAGCAACTGTTATTTGTTCAGTATTTCAGCGAACAACAAATTATTTCAATGTCACTGAGTTACAGTCAGCACGATGCTGAAGTTCACACCGTCCTCTTCCGCTTCATTCTACGACGACGTGTGCGCCGTCTTGACGGCCTACCCCGGGGACCGGTACCCAGGAAAGAGAAGTGGTTCCACTTGCAGTTGCGCATGCTCCCGCACAGGGCTTTCTGCCGGAGCCGCGGGCAGTTGGCGCCTCCATTCATGGGCAGAATCAGCACGTCACGTGACCGCTCCTGGTGTCCGAAGCCACAGGTCTGTGAGCAGGCGCTCCAGACCGACCACTCGGACACTCGGCAGTCGGAGGGCCATTCTGAACGAAGAAAATGAAACTAAATAATAAAATATATCTCTGTCTTTATCTGAAGCATCCGCTTCTCGACAAGAGGAGGGTCATTGAATGAAAGAAGAAACTGAAACTTGATAAACGATATTTATGTCATTCTCTGAGAAGTTGGGCCATTTTGAAGGAAGAAAATAAAAGATATATTTACATGTCATGTGTCATTCTATGACACCTCCATTACTCAGCAATCAGAGGAACAAAAGAAAAAAAATGATATCTCTATGTCATTCTCTTATGCGTCTGCCACCGAGCAGCCTTAGGGCCATTACGCATAATATATCAAGTCTTTCTGAAGACATGAGCGTTGAAGAATGCTACTAAAGACGCTAAATGACAGTTTAGATAAGTTTGGATTGCTGCATTTATTTTTATACAGGGCTAGAACTTAAAACTTCGCATAACTCCTCACATGTCCTCAAGCACCTCCCATTAAAAAAAAAAAAAAAACGCCTTCGGCACACAGTACCAGTTCCATTTCAGCAATTTATGTTTCCGCTTTCCTTTTTTTAGCGTTTGTATTAAAGTGGGAGGTTTGAGGTTCGACCCAGTTCTATATCAAAGGTGATTGTTGCCTCCGGGCGTTGGACTGGGAATCAAGCCTGCATGGTAATCGTCGTTATTACTGTAATTTGATAATGTAATGATGTAAATTCCAAACTTAAACTAAGAAGTTTAAGTTTAAGAAGAAGTTAATTTTAAAAAAAGGCTTTTTGATTAGAAAGAAATGTTTAAAGTGAATTTGGCGCTTGCACTCATTGTATTTAAAAAGGTTTCATTCATATAAATGCCAAAATTCCTTGATTTTACAGCTGCCTCTTGCTCAATCTCAACTAATTCATCAAAGGCGTAAGGCCATTAACATAATTTGTTGTTAATGGCAAGTCCCTAATGGGAAAAACATTAAAATTAACTGATGAATCGATCATTCCGGATATGACTTCTGAAAACTTTGACTTTTTACTCTGTACGTAAGCCTATATTAAACTCACCTTCTGATCGGGGACTAAGATGGGTAGACACTTCAAGAAATTGAGGCTCTTTCAGACTATCCTGTGAAACCTTTTTCTTCGGTTCCCTGGCATTGACATCGGGTGAATTGTCGGAGTGAGTTCCTTCCACTTGTTGAGGGGGATCTGTTAACCGAGCTGACGAGTCGTGGTATGGGCTACTTGAGACGTCTGAATCTGGGACGTGCGTTGGTTTGTCGTTTGTAACGTAGGTTTTGGTTTTCCCGTCGATTTCCTTAGGTCCTCTTGAAAGTTCTCGAAACGTCGGTTTCGAAGAAAGAGAGGATTTTTGTTCTTTGATGGCGTTCTGCCTCTCATACGGAGTCTGAGACGGAACACTGGATGAGTCCAAATGCGTTTGTTGTGAAGTACTGAAGGATTGTGTCTCTGGGGACATGTCAACACTGATGCTGGTCTCAGGAGATGGAGTCGCTGAAGACGTTTCTGGTTTTGGCTTATCCGGTCTCGTGGAGGACTCAACCCAATTGGATGCTGTGCTCAGAAATGAAACGCTAGTGTTTACAATAGTAGGCTGTCTGGCTTCAACTGTTTGCGCGATTTCCGGTGTAACTTGTTCCTTCTCCGCTAAGCGGGTAGAAGCTTTCTGTTTGGAGACGTTTTGGGGATAAATTCCTGGGGTACTTTTGATCTTTGTTGTTGCTGTGGACGTCAAGAGAGGCCGAACGTTTGTCGGTTTGGTTGAGGCGGCTGCCGGCGTACTTTTCTGCTCTCGAATGACGCTGTTCGTTGTTGTTTGAGACGGAGCTGTTGCTGTGGTTTTCCTATGCTTTTCCTTCAAAAAAGTTGTTTTCAGTTTGTAGTCGGACATCAGCTCCAAGTCCATGAATGCTATGCGTGGTAACACCTGTAAAAGTTTTTATATTAGTGAGCAGCTTTCCGATTGAAAGATCACGGGTCTTTAAGTACAACTTAAACCGACTGAAGTGTCAGCTTAAAGAGAAAAAAGGAATTTATTAAAGAGAGAAAAAGAAAAAAAAACACTTGCCGAGCTGAGCCAAACTTCTTTATTTCCTGTTGGTCTTTCAGTGCCTTCAGCAAGTCTTATTTTACCAACAGAATAGTCTATTGGCTGCTGTTGCATGGGTGCCTTAAGATCAACGGCCTTCGATATCAATTATAGAATCTAATTCCAAAATAATAATTTGATTGATGGAGGTCTGCTGGAATTGAACAAAGTGCCTTTTGCCTTTGTATGAAAAGCATTACCTCTGAATCACTCTGGCGATTCTTACCTCATAATCTGGGTAGAAGAAAGAGCTCGCTGGGTGGGTGGGAATACTGGAAGTAATGGCCGAGACAGGATGTGCCGGTTCATCGGCCCAGTTGGGAGAGGTGAAAGTCAAGCCACGATCCGTACCGGCATCGTAAGGCCGGAGATTGATGTGAACTTTCTTTTTCCAGCGTCTACGATGACACAGATCTACCGAGCTCAAGCCGATGAACCAGTCCGGACTGGGTACTATCCGCATCATAAACGATATCTAAAGAAACAATGGGAAAACAGTGTAAATAGCCATACGCGTCAAAAAGTGAGACATAGTTGGACAAATACTATTTAAAGACTTTGAGTGAGAAAAGTATAATTGAATGATGTTCATATTAATAAAACATATTGCTTCAGGACCATTTTAAAGACAAGTTACAAAATATCATTGATGAATTTAGGTGTGCACAAAAATACTTCCATTTTCGCCATCTCGTGATGTATGAAACGGAGGCTTCCAACACCTTATTGAGCCCAATCCCTGTCGACAATTTTTCATCTTTCTTTTTTTTTTACTCCACAAAAATGATAAGGCCTAAGTAAGGCACTGTGGCTCTGGCATGCAGAACGCATAATATTATACTGTGTGTGCTGGATTGCTTTGATATTAGAAAAGAAACGACATTGCTCGCGCATGTTGTGTACTTACTGTCATTTCATTTAAACCTGGCACTATCGGGCCAGTTGTGTCACTATCGAATATCGGTTAAAACGATTAATGTGCAAATAGATCTAATATTTGAAATTCAGTGTTTGCTGCAAAACGACTTGAAACAAAATTCCTTCAATGATGAATTCGTGTCTTGCCTTTGGACCTGTGCTTGTTTAGTTTTTCACCATAAAGTGCATGTACATTGAACCGACTATTTGCTCAGTGATGTTTTCCTTGACCTACTCCTGACGGGTTTCATGTTTGACACCCAGGGAATCTAAGTTTTAAGCCTGCATTTTTCCCCGCTACGTTTTTTTCCCACAAGGTAGCCTGCCAAGGGTTAACTTTGTTCCCTAAAACGAGTAAAACCTGAAAATCACGATCTCAAAAATCACCTTTGTACTGCGTCCGTCAGCGAAAATGACAGCCGAGGTTTGTCCAAAGCCTTTATTAATGTGCGGGGCTGTGAACGAGTCAAGAACTCCACTGTAGCCTTGGGAAGCTTCCTGGTTGAGAAGACTCATGTCTCCTTTCTCCGCAAAGTTCTTCACTCCTAACGAAGCCGGCTCTCCTTCTTTCCACATCTGATACTCGGAGCCATGCGTACGTCCTGTCGAATGAAATGAAGTGGCGTTTAATTCGCGAACGCGGTAAGAGCGATGCATAGGCCTACTTCTGAGGACAATTAAGAGTTCAAAACAATAATAGCTAAAAAGCATGTCACAAAGTTAAAACAAGTAAATAAACAACGATAAAACAATAAAAAGCAAGGATATGGTGAACTTTTATTAGACTTCTCCAACAGGCCAATCGTTTGAAGTAATGAATGAGGGAGATGATGTAGAATTGTTGTACAAAGTTAAACATCAGCTAGGGCTCTAAGGTGACAAAATCATTTGAAGCCAACGCTTGACACTCTGTTTTTTGAAAAAAATAAACATTATATTTCAAAGTAAATATTAGACGATAGAATTACCACCGTTACACACTATCATTTTCGTTCTCTCTTCATGTAAGTAAGTAGCGTTCCCTCAAGACCCGAGAGGCCCATTGAGCTGGAACATTTTCGGTTTCGGAAGCGTTAAATGGAACATCAGATGCTTTTTTTTTAATCACCTCCTAGACAGGACGCTAATGCCTCTCGTACATTTCCTTCCCCAACAGCATATTGTGCTGGTACCAAATTCACACATGGGTGGAGACCGGAGTCGAAACCGGACCCTCGGATTAGAAGTCCAAATCTCTAATCATTCAGCCACCGCGCGGCTTTCCTTCATGTAACTTTCCCTTTAACCTCAGAACGGCGTTTCTTAGACATTGCTCTCACAATGTGTCGAATGCAGTCGTCGCGCTTTGTTCATAATAGCACTGACTCACCTCTGTGAGACAAGGTGATCGACAATGGAGCGAGGAATTAGTAAACAATGTTTATGAAATAATTGTGCTTTTCTAACTCGATCATAAGCATAAATACACCTATTTAAACAAATCAGATGTGATTTTTTAAAATGTGGATGTTGAAATAAATAAATATGATCAGTCTTGATTATTTTACACAAACTTGTGTTTCACAGTGTATTGATCTTGTTCTGATTGCCGCCGAAGAGATCAGAGAAGGGACCAACCCCCACCCCACCCCCCCCACCCCCCCACCCCCCCACACACACACACAATTACATGTATGTCTCTTGTGTGCACGTATACGCATCTGCGTGTTTCTGTACGTGTACCACAACTCTTTTCACTCTGTCACAATACCCTCACTCTAATCTATATTTTCCGCCATGTACCCTCATTTCTCTTTCTCCCACGGCTGGTCCTCTGTCGTTGCTGCCCTGCTGCCATATCATTATTCTCTTCGCTAAACGTAAACAACGCTGCTTGATCATGGTAAAGTCTATTTCCGGTAAGATCGTTTTACGGAAGGCCCACTTTACAACTGCCTCAGTGAACTGGCTCAAGTATCACGTAGAAAGCGAAGCGGTGTCAAACGGACAGTGAGAAAGACAAATTATAGTCGGAGCCCTAGTAGGTACCGTTTCTCGAACAACGCCGGCGTTTGGGTATTCATAGTTTAGGGCTACTTCGACATGGCCAATCCAAGCCGTTCTGTTAGAAACTCTTGTACATGTATCTTCTTTTTCTCAATCCCCAGAATACAAAGCGTACTGTTCTTTTAATAACTGTCCACGTGAAAGCTTCGTGAATACGTATCGTTTTAATCGATGAGTCATTTTTGTTCTTTCTACGTTTTCTGAAATCTCAATAGATTTCCCTCACGGAACCCAAGCATCTGTAGTGAGCGCTCAATCTCCATATAATATTATGAACACAGTCTAGAGTTATTTTTAGACGCAGGCATGCAATGTAAGATATCAAAATATTTTCTGCTAACAGCAACAATACTATAATTTTAGAAATAAGTGAATATGTTTGTAGGTACCTTTCCAAAGGAATGAACACAGTCGCTGAACGTACTGAGAGTAAGTTCGAAGAGGAGGACGAGAAGAAGAAGAAGAAGAAGAAGAAGAAGAAGAAGAAGAAGAAGAAGAAGAAGAAGAAGAAGAAGAAGAAG
>JBDFRD010364768.1:1389-20512 GCA_039654405.1 Bullina lineata | reverse complement strand
AGAGAGAGAGAGAGGGGGGGGGGGGGAAGAGAAGATGGGAGGTGGATGATATCTTTCTTCTGTGGTTGGTAAAGAAACATATATTTTTCAACTTTTTCCTGTTTTTTATTCTCTAGATTTAAGGTTTACATTAATGTATAACATGAAGACACCTTTTACTTTCTGGTTGGGTTTTTTTTTCAGGCGTATATATGTTGAAACCAAGAAAAGAGGGCTGAAACTAGATGAGAGAATCTTACGTAAAAGTGTTATAAAAAATCTTGAAACACTCCACAAAACATTTATCTATCATCACATTTAATTTTGAACATTTGAAAAATCGTAAAAAACATCAACAATGACAAGATAAAAATAAATATTATTGTCCTTTTCAGGCAATTTGTTATACAGTATATTCACGTTGATAGTAAACAGTCAACAATAATTGCATTTATGTTATATATATATATATACAAAGTCAAGAAGATCATGTACTTGCTGTACAGAGATCTACAAATCATATTCACATGACCACACACACTCATGTCTTTCAAGCAGGACATTAAGCCCAATAACTGTGTTACTAATGTGCCATTGAAACAATGGAATGAGTTTATATGAAAATAAAACTACTTAGAGATGGGCAAATTTGGTGGTTGCATCTTTCTGGCAGTGGCCAAGTATATGGACTTACAAGTATATTATATCGCATTCAAATATAAACTTCATGTAATTGTTCTCTTCACCCTGTGTGGAGGGGTGCTGCAAAGAATTGCTCCCACCGTATGTCTGCGTGATCGTATGAGGTGACTACTAAAAGACCAAATAGGTGGTGGCTCCCAATACTGACCTTCCTGGTCCTCCAGATTGGAGGTTGGACATAGGGTTAACACCCTTATTCTGTAAAAACAAATCAAGTTACAAAAACACATACGAGGGAAAAATGCCCTCAAATCTTGGGAGAAGATGGAGATTCCTACAAGGAATGTATAATGCCCAACAGTCAAAGCCGCAAGGACGCTGCTAAGCAGATGCCTCCATCTTCGAACAAGGATCTCCGGATTGGTTCAAGAAACTTTAGGACCCTATATGAGGCTGGGAAGACTGCACAAGTCACAAAAGAAATGCAGAAGTACCGTCTAGGTATACTGGGAATCAGCGAGACCCACTGGAGTCAAGCTGGACAAAAGAAGACAATGACAGGTGAGTTGATTGTCTACTCAGGACATGACGACACAGGGATGCATAGGGATGGAGTGGTAATCATATTGAACAAGAGAGCTCAGAAAACATTCAAGGGATGGGAGGCACATGGGTCCAGGATACTGAGGGCTTCATTTACAACAAAGAAGAAAAAGAATCAGTGTGAACATCTTACAAGTCTATGCCCCGACAAATGAGACTATGAGGACAAAGGCAACTCGTACTCGTATGACAAACCTCAGGATGTGATGGAGAAACTACCAAAGAAAGGTGTCAACATTATGATGGGCGACATGAACGCCAAGGTTGGAAGGAATAACAACAGCTGCAAACAGGTGATGGGAACACATGAGTTAGAAGATGCAAACGACAACGGAGAGAGGTTTGTGAATTTGTGCGTCAACAACAGCTGTGATAGGTGGAACAGTATTCCCACATAAGCGGATACACAAAGCCACATGGGTATCACTGGATGGAAGAACAGAAAACCAGATAGACCATTTCTGTATTTCTTGCAGTTTTCACAGCTCGCTTATAGATGTCTGAGAGGTATCTGCTTTGGAGGTCATCTTAGAGGAATTTGAGGAATTCACATACCTAGGAAGTATATTAGACTAAAAGGGAAGAAGTGAGGATGACATCAAGGCAAGAATTGGAAGACATTTATCCAACTACTGAAGGTGTGGAGGGCAAGTAAAGTGTCAGTCAAGATAAAAATCAGACTCTTCAAGTCGAATGTGAAATTGGTCCTGATGTATGGATGTGAAACATGGACAACCACAAACAGCATCCTTAAGAAGATCCAGACATTTGTGAACTGTTGCCTAAAGAAGATTTTCAAGATCAAGTGGGAAGATAAGATCAGGAATGTGGAAAAGAGCAGGGCAGGCACCCATAGAAGAAGAGCTGGGAAAACGAAGATGGAGATGGATTGAGCATACTTTACGGAAATCACCAGGTATCATCACCAGACAGGCACTGCAGTGGAATCAACAAGGAACCCGAAAACAGGGAATGCCAAGGGAAACATGATGGAGAAGATGTGTGGAGAGAGACAAAGAAGGAACATGACAAACATGGTCACAACTGGCAAAGTTGTCCCGGGACAGAATAAAGTGGAAATCCCTTGTATGTGGCCTATCCCTTGATAAGGGTGAAGGGCAATGATGAGGATGATGCTGATACTGGCAATGAATACAAGGCGCCCATAAAAAGAAAAAGAAGCTAAGACTTACAGATTAGATTGAAGAAGATACAAAAGTTTATGCATTACAAAAAATGGTGGTTAACATGTAGGCCCTACCACTGTTAGTAGTGTCTCCCGAAAGGTGAAAAAAGAAATAAAAGTCAATATTCTATTGTATTAAAAAAAATACTACATGACTTGTATGTTTATAACATTTTCTGTGATGTGAACAATGTCCATAAAAATCATAATTTTAATTGGAAAATACTGTGAGAGGTCTCTTAAAGTTGTTAATGTTCTCTTTATTAATTGCAGGTCTGAACAAAGAAACACAAGGGAAGTCATTCGCACTGATCGTTTTCATCTACACAGATCTGCAACAAGGCACCAATGGTCTTGGTCAGTTGATCCACAGAGGGTTTTGGTTTTGCTTATGCCATGGGTGAATGCGAAGGAGAAGCATATTGCCAAGTATTGTGATATCTACTTGGAGAAAGGCCTTGATGTCTTGTGCATGAACTCAAAGCTTGGCGATTTTCTTTGGCCACCTAATTCATTTGGTGCAGCAGAAAAACTAATGAAGGTAAGATATATATAATACTGATTAAACCCTGAGCTTGAACATAGATGGAACTAACTTGTTAGAGACTGCAGAGATTATTAAAACATCTTGTTATGTGTGTAAATAAGTCAGCTGATGTCTTAATAATTTTACAAAGCCTTACAAGTAAACATAGCTGAAAAGTAATTATTAATCCATGGAGTGTTAAAGATGAGGTTTAGATGATCTGAATAGGTAAATTCCAGACAGTCATCTAGTTATCATTTTGTTTCACAAGCATCAGGCCTTTGTTTATGAAGTTTACAAATTTCGGAAAAAAGGGCGAATGTGAAGACTTTGGGATATTGATTACATGTATATTAGTTTTGTTTGTTCTGCCATATTTTAGATTACACTCTACTGGTTATTTCCAAAGAATATTTTTTTTTCACTATTGCAGAGGCCTGTTCTATGAATGGCTTAAGTAAATAACTGAATATGGTGAAGTGATCATTTGAAAAATGTGTTACCATTATCTTTCAATAGGAGCAATAAACACTCTGAAATTAACATCATAATTCCTTGAAAGCATGAAGAACAATATGTGTGGGAAATCATGTTCGACATGGTTAATTAACATTGATTGCTAAAATTGATGCAGACTATCAGAAGACCAATCTTTTCTTTTCCACGACAAAAAGATAAATTTTCCTCCTGAAATAATTTGGCGTTACGCAGGCCTGTATGAAGAGCGAATTGTTACAATATTTAACATGTGCAATTACCTTCTGATTTAGTTGTAATCTAAAGTTAAGCTTTAAGTTTAAAAGAAAACAGAAAATATTGAAGTAGAGATGAGGTTATTCATATTTTTCAATTTCAATGGTTAATTATTCCTTAGTTGTTCCATGTTTATTCATGCAAAATAATTGTACATGTATAATGAATGAACATTTGTAAATGTAAGGCCATTATCAGGTTGATTTGCTACATTTTTTTTCCTACTTTCAGGTCCTTCAAGATCAGTGCCAGGACTACGACCATTACCTTTTTCATAGCCTTTCTATCGGTTCTTACAACTTAACAGTTTTCCACATGCTAGCATCGGAGAAAGGATTTTCAGAACATTTGTCAGAACATACTCGTGGGGTAATCTATGATAGCCTTGTTGTAGGGGGTGGTGAAGGTGGAATTGTGAAAAACATTGAACCAAGCAGTGAAAATAAACATTCCTCTGTTCATGCTATCGATAGAATGATAAGAGGCATGTCTCAATCGGTGACAACGAATGAGTTAGCTCATAAGTGTATTTCAGTAATATCAAAACTGTACTTTTCTGCAACAAAATCCAAGACATTTGATTTTTATGTGAAAGCTGTGGATACTATAAGGGAGCATCCGATTAAAGTTCCAACATTAATTTTTGGATCTAGAGATGACCCCATGTCTGATCCAAACACAATTGAGCAACTGGTAGGCATCTGGAAGAAAGAAAGTAATCTAGATGTTCAGCTACAGCTGTGGGACCGCTCCGCTCACGCGCAGCATCTGATGTATCATCGCAAGGAATATTTAGAGGCACTGAATTCTTTTATAGCTCATGCTTTTGGGTCTCATTCTTCAACCAGTACAAAACTTGTATGAAATTAATATTAAGATCAATTTCTTTTTTGTTACACTAGATGTACCTAACTTATTAAGAATTTTTCTTTTCCATGTACAAATTGCAGCAGGTGTTGCCAGCTCCAATCTGAAGGTGAAAAAAATTTGTTTTAACATTTTTATTTCATTGATTTGCCATACTCATAAGGGAGATATTGTTGTGTAACATTTTTATGTCATTGATTTGCCATACTGATAAGGGAGATATTGTTGTGTAACATTTTTATGTCATTGATTTGCCATACTGATAAGAGAGATATTGTTATATCAAATTTTTTGTAATTAATGTCCAAGAGTTTTAATGGACAGTAAACTTGTATTCTATTCTGTTTTGTTGCTCAAATTGCTGCCAAAGACACAAGATTTTTTGAAAATAGTTTTAGATCTAAAAGTCTGATGAAATGTGATATTTTAGTCGAAGTTGAATGGAACTGATTAACAAAAATAATGTGCAGAATGTTTATCTTTGCTCTCTTTAAACACGGAACTGGCAATTAACAAATGTTTTAACTGTCCTCCCTCCTTGTTAGTGTGTTCCAAATTTTTCCATTTTTCTTCACCTCTCAATTCAGTGCCTGTAGTCCCTCCAGGCATCCCGATCCCAAGCCAGTCTTTTCAGCTGCCTCCAAAAATAACAATAGCAGAACTTTGTAATTTGGTGTATACACACTCACCAACATATACAACGCAGTAAATTTTTATAGAGCTGTAAAATAGTTACAAATGGGATTTATTTGCATAAACATGAGGCAATTTTTCACTTTTTGACGGGAGGTAAAAATAACAAAATTTGACAAAACTAAAAATGTCATTACGAATGTTTCAAAATAAACAAAAGTTTGTCCTTTTTACAGCAAATACAATAAATGTAAGCTTAGATATTTTACTTTACATACAAGACATGGCTGAACCATGTCCTTTTTACAGCAAAGACAATAAATGTAAGCTTAGATATTTTACTTCACATACAAGACATGGCTGAACCATGTCCTTTTTACAGCAATTTAAAAAAAAATACAATAAATGTAAGCTTAGATATTTTACTTTACATACAAAAGACATGGTTGAACCACATGGCCGTTAGAAAAATCTGAAGAATATGCACAATGTGAAAATATAAAAATTACAATTTCAACATCAGAGTAGAACCAATATTACAAAACCCGTCGGCGATATCAGACCTGCTACCTTCCAGGACTGGAAAACCGACATTAAATAACCTATCTACCACCGTCATTACAAAAGTACACAAATTATTTCTTCTTTTCCTTATCTTAACTTTAAGACAAAAGCAATGGCATAATGTCTACAAAGTCTGTCCAGCCAAGTTAAAAGTGTCTTCTGATGTTATCCTTGGGATACACAAAAGTGTAATTACCATTTCATTGGTTTCATTCACTTTTTCATGGAGTATGGAAAAGATTTTTGTGGAGATTCTAACAGAAGAAATAGATTCAGAAATTATTTCTTAAAGATGTATCTTCTAGGTTATTGTCTCCCCCGTTTTGTGAATGGGATATTTTATTAAGTACCAGAATAAAAGTAATCATTCTTAAACGAGGACAGCAACATTATATATTATCAAATAAGCTAATTACACATACTATACTCTCAGGTTTGTTTCCATCCTCTTGCAGAAAAACAAGTTTCACAAGCAGTCTGTTTGTCATGCCGAGATCCTAAGGAAGAATTTTAGTTTTTAAGTCTACCACAATCAGTGAGTTGCCACACAGGTTTTGATACGTTTCATCATCTGAAAAATGTGAAAAAAAAAAGCACACATTAGAACAATGTAATGAATAATGATTAAAAACCATATAGGTGGATTACATAATTATTATATTGACGTTTTCCTCAAGATTACAGCTGCATGGGAAAGCTCATTACACAAATGAACCATGTTTTGATTATGAAAATGGCTTTGACAGCGTGGATTACTATTTCTCGCATGATCTATATTCCTATGCATGTTCCTATGCAAATTTTCAATGGGTGACATTACCTTTTGTGGCATGAAAATATAATTGTTTCCAATAATTTTTCTCTTCTGTCTAGGCTGTCAAATACTTCAATCACAGATTGTGAAGTGAAACTAAAGGAAATAGGCCTAGCATACTTTTCATAGGGTCATAGATCTAATAAGAAGGACTGTAAAGAATAGGAAAAGATGTGCGTTTTAGTTTTCGCCAGCTTACAACATCAGAACACTATTTTCAGACTTTTTAAAAAACATTATTGAATTAAATTGTATTTAATTTCCATTTAATAAAAGTAACCCAACAAGTATTACTACATGATAAAGTTATCCATGCGTGTTACACTGTACTACACTTAAAATTTTCAGAGACGCTTCTTTCTGTTGTTTGTGTATCCTGTGCTGCCTTAATTTGTAAAAATAAGCATGCTAAACCTTCTGAACTGAAATATATATATTCTATTGTATTTTAATCTTGAAGATGATTAATTTTTATTTTTTCTTGGTTGTGCAAAGGATGACGAAAACATGATGTTTCATGCATTAAAAAGAAAGTCAACAAGTAGAATCTATAACTAATTGTGGTTTCAACTATGTGTTGCTCTCTCTTTCTCTCTTTCTAGATCATATTCATATACACACACACACAATATCTCCATCTATCTATCTACATGTATTTCATGTGTACATGCTTGCGTTTGTGTCGCGTGTCTTCTTGGTACCAGAAACACTATCAATATGCTGCCGTTTAGACCAATAATAACAATGATGCACCCAAGACTTCAGCCAACTTTGCTACATTTTCCAGTGCATGTTAGAGTATGTGAACGTGACCAGTTTTTATGATTAAAAAGAAAAAGAAAGAAGAGGAAGAAAACCAAGTCAAACTAAGAGCGCAATAAATTCCCCTATTTTTCAGTTATTTTGGGGAAAAATGCATGAGCTATAACTATAACTATAAACACAATACATTGATTTTATAAACCAAAATGTCTAAAAGCTTGAGAAAAACGCAACAAAACATTCATGCAGAAATGAATACGTCTTGTTAGTGGGTGCTGCTTTTCTGTACTGTTCCGGTATGTCCTTGTCCGGACTTTTTTTTCTTTTTTTGTTAACCAAAGACTTTGAAAATAAACAACTTTGTGAAATATAATCCATTCCCACATTCTTTGCTCACTCCTGAAACTTTTCAGTTGTGTCGTCTTGAGATACGTGAATGTTGTTTTTACATTAACTTATTAAATAAGATTTAATTTTAATCTTCGCAAATTTTGCTCGGCAAAAAGCTGTAGCCAAGAGTGTTAACAACCATCCCTGTGTAAGTAGTGTTAAACGCAAGACGGCCATTGCTATGGAACCCACAAGGAGCAAGAGGCAGAGGCAGGCCATGAGAGACGTGGGGCATTGTGTGGACAGGAGGGACCTTTTGAAATTGGGACATGCCTGGAACAGTTAGGCACTGCTGTGGAACCCCCAATGAACCAAAAGAAGGGGAAGGCCAAGGGAAACATGGAGAAGATTTGTGGAGAGAGACGAAGAAGGAACAAGACAAACATGGTCATAATTAGCAGTGGTCCCGGGACAGAATGAAGTCGAAATCCTCTGTGTGTGGCCTATAAGGGTGAGGGGCTATGATGATGATGACACCTGGAAGGAACAACCAATGGATGCCCAGGATAGAGGAAGTTGGGAATCACTTGTCCGTTACCTAATAAGGTTTACCCTGCCATTCATAGTGCCAAGGGTGAAAGTACATGTGATCAAGCCTTCACCCCTTGAAATACAAGCCATAGTGGCCTACATGTAGGCTATAGTATAGTCCATAGTCCATAGCCAAATTATTGTAATGCCGAAAGGGGATCCTGATTATATCAGTTATCATCCACAAGACTGATCAGTGGTAATTCAGTGAGTGTTGAATAATGTTTTCTTCTCATTGTGAACATACAGTTTAAAATCTGCTTTTTACTTGATTTATATCTCGCTAATACACAGGGGAAAATTGAAGTATGTGTTGTGTGGTAGGTGTATTTCATTCAGAAATTTTATGTCAGTTCAATGATCATACAATTATTTTTAAAAATATTGTATTATAGACTCTCCATTCCATTTCTACTTTCAAGGTAAAGTACATGAGACTCAATGCCATTGTTTTGGTTGAAAAACATTGTGTTGCAGGACTAAAAATATAGGGTCTCAAGGTAAGTTTAAAGAAATCAAATGTGGCGAATATCTCCGTCTTCTCTACGCATTTTTAGAGAACGAAGAGAAATAATGTGCAACATTCATGATGCTTGTAAAGGTAACTGGAACTCATGAAATCCGGATAACAAATTTTAGAAAATTGTCTCAAAGAAAAGTCTATAGAAACGTGCTGGGATCTTCATTCCAAAACGTCAGTCTGTCATCAAAGACTGGCCAGTAACTCATGCCCGATCTCGTAACAAGTAACAGTAGATTCTAGATGTAACAGTTCAAGAGCAACGGCCCAGTCCCGATGTTGCAACCCGTGCGATTGCAAGCTCTACCTTCCATTTTTTCCCGCTCTGGGGCGACAACAGTTGCGAGCTAGGCCACGGCAAAATAATCACCAGTCATTTCCCTTTGTTTCGAGCTTGGAGCCAAGTTTCAACTCCTTTCCGTGAGGGTGAATTTTTTGGCCGTTTTTTTTTTCCACGGGCGATCGAAAAAATAAGAATCAGAACGCTCTATTTTGATGTAGCCCTAGCCTAGGCCTACTACATTATTCATCAACCAAAGAAGGCTCCACCCTGTGTGGACGGGTGTGGCAAAGAATTGCTTCCACTGTATGTCTGCGCGATCGTATGAGGCGACTAAAAGACCAAATAGGTGGTGGTGGCTCCCGATACCGAACCTCCTGATCCTCCAGGTTGGGGGTGGGACATAGGGTTAACACCCCTATTCTGTAAAAATGACCATTGTTACAAAAACGCATAGAAGGGAAAATCATAACATTCAAGTTTTGGGAGAATATGGAGTTTCCGACAGGAGTGATGCCCAACGGTCAAAGCCGCAAGGACGCTTCTGAGCAGATGCCTCCATCTCCGAACAAGGATCGCCGGATTGGTTTGTGGAACGTAAGGATCCTATATTCCTATATTATTATGAGGCTGGGAAGACTGCACAAGTCACAAAAGAAATGCAGAAGTACCGTCTTGATATACTGGGAATCAGCGAGCCCCACTGGACCCACTGAACAAAAGAGGATAAGGACAGGTGTGAGTTGATAGTCTACTCAGGACATGAAGACACATGGATACATGGAGATGGAGTAGCAGTCATATTGAACAAGAGAGCCCAGAAAACATTCAGAGGATGGGAGGCACATGGGCCGAGGATACTGAGGGCTTCGTTTAAAACAAAGAAGAAAAGAATCAACATGAACATCTTACAAGTTTATGCCCCGACAAATGATGCTACTGATGATGACAAAGACAACTTCTATAACAAACTGCAGGATCTGATGGACAAACTTCCAAAAAAAGATGTCAACATTATGATGGGCGACATGAATGCCAAGGTTGGAAGGAGCAACAACAACAGCTGTGAACAGGTGATTGGAACACATGGGCTTGGAGAGGCAAACGACAATGGCGAAAGGTTTGTGAACTTGTGCGCCAACAACAGTATGGTGATAGACGGAACAATATTCCCACATAAACAGATACATAAAGCAACATAGGTATCACCGGATGGAAGAACAGAAAACCAGATAGACCATTTCTGTATATCATGCAAGTTTCGCCGCTCACTTAGAGATGTCCGAGTGATGAGAGGAGCAGATGCAGTTTCAGACCACCACTGAAGTTTGAACCAGTGTATGATTGCAAGAGGCTGGAAGTTTCAAGTGAACCTTTTGCAAGACAAATTGAAGAAACAGGAATTCCGATTGGCGTTAAGCAACAGATACCAACTACTAGAAGACCTAGAAGAGACAGATATGGAAGCGCATTGGAGGAAAGTCAAAAAAAGCATTTGTAACTACGTGTAAAGAAGAGCTCGGACTAAAGTCACACAAGAATAAAGACTGGATTGCAAAAGAGTCCTTAGACATGGTGGAAGAAAGAAAGAAACTGAAGGCTTTAGTCAACAACAGCAGGAACAGAACAGATAAGATGGCGGCACAACAATTGTATGGAGAAATGAATAGAAAGGTAAAGGAGGCCATTCAAAAGGACAAGACCACATACTTGGAAGAATTAGCAGAAAGGGCAGAGAAAGCAGCAGCAGACGGCCACATGAGAATAATACACCAAATCACCAAAACTCTCTCAGGGAAACAGAGCAAACCAGCAATGCCAGTGAAAGACTTAGATGGCGCTCCCATCTTTGATAGATAGGGCAACGTAATAGATGGAAAAGTCACTTCAGTCAACTTTTGAACCAGAGAATATTCCAGAGATCCTACCAGCAGCAACTGATCTGACAATAGAATCTGGACCCCCATCAAAGGAAGAAATAGCAAAGTCGATCTCCCAAATGAAGTCGTGGAAGGCAGCAGGGCCAGACAACATTCCTCCAGAAGCTCTTAAAGCTGACATACCAACTACAGTGGAGATACTGCACAGCTTATTTGGCAAGATCTGGAAAGAGGACAAGATTCCGGATGAATGGAAAGAAGGACATATCATCAAACTCCCAAAGAAAAGCGATCTGAGCAACTGAAATAACTACCAAGGAATCAGCCTCCTGTCTATACCAGGGAAAGTCTTTAACAGAATCATCCTCAACAGAATAAAAGATGTAACAGATAGGAAGCTGAGGGACCAACGAGCTGGATTCAGGAAGAACTAATCCTGTGCAGACCAGATAGCGATTTTGAAGATTATTGTGGAACAATCATCAACTTCATCGACGTTGAAAAAGCATTTGACAGTGTAGATCAAAGCGTACTGCGGAAACTAATGCGCCATTATGGAATCCCGGAGAAAATAGTCGACTTAATGAAATTCTCATACGAAGGAACCAACTGCAGAGTTTTTCACAGAGGCAAAATATCAGACCCCTTTGATATCTTCATAGGAGTGAGACAGGGATGCCTTCTTTCACCTTTCCTCTTCATCCTGGCCATTGACTGAATTATGAAGGAAACCACCAAAGAAATGGAATACAGTGGACACTATGGCAACAGCTAGATGACCTAAAGGCTACACAACAGTCACACATGCACCCAAGCATGCACGCATACACAGATTGACAAAATTGCTCCTGCGTCTAACAGTGAACCTGCTGCCTATCAGGACTGTCAATAGACTATTTTCTAACTCATTCTGACAAGTGCTTCAGTGACAGTGCACCAGACAGTGCGCTGAGAGGTCCAGTGTTCATACCCAAGAAAAACTCACTTCTGTATATAATAATAACAATAAACTTCATTGCCTGTCTCCTAAACAATTAACTCTGTCACATGCTGAAATGGCCATCAGCCTGTCAATGGGAGTGTATAAGTTAACCTCATATTCCACTGCAAAACCATTATTCTTCCATCCAAAAAATGCGACAAAAAAAATAGCAGCCCTGTTATGAGTTGAAGATAGTCATAGTTAATGGAGACTCCATGTCCACCACCTACCAAGACATCCAATACTCCCATCCAGTGCAATGTAGTTGAGATCGGCCATAGATGCTCGGTGGTCCCTCTCATCCTCTTGCGTCCAGTCACGCTTGGCAAAGATCTCCTTTTGTCTGTAAGAGGCATTGTCGTCAAAGTTGATCTTCGCGTCCATGCAGTACACTGTGGAGAGAATGGGATCAAAATTTTGCTGGACCTACTACAAGCTACAGGACTGGTACAATGTTTAAGTGGGGTGTGGGTTTGGCTTCTACCCCAATTGCATATAATCATATACAAAAATCAGTTCTTCACCTTTAGATGTCTGATATTATTTCTAGCTTGCAACCTCCATACAAAACCCTCATTGGATCAATCAGGATGTAATACCCAAACTAACAGCTCTTAATTGATGATATATTGTACTCGTACTTTCACTACTTCGCACTCGCCTATCAACAGTAAAATGGTGACATTGTTAAATAGCATAGCTTTCAACGCCACTGGTGCGGTATAAGCGTGAGAACAAAATTCTAAAGTTGAAAACCACAAGGGTTGTGGCATAAGGTAAATCAATAACAAAATTGTTTCCTGCAACTGTTTCAGGAAAAGTAGTCAGTGAGTTAAGAATGTTGCTAACCTAATTTTTCAAAATGCACATGACATTAAAAGTAATGATCAGTTACATTCTGAAACAGATGGTCATAACCTTATGCACAACAGCAGTATCATCATTATTATAATGCACTTAAATTGGCCTAAGAATCTTACCTCATTATACTAAAACTTACCATTTCCCATACTGTCTTCAGTCATCGGATTAATCTCCACCATAGATGCGTCGTACTTCAGAAAGACGTCATTATACATTTTGATAATGTACTCACTAGCCTGGAAGCAGGAAGAAGGTAGAAGAACCTTTATAAAACCATTAACTACAATTAAACCGACACAAACAGTAAACTTAGCTACCTCCAGCCAAGTTACATTCTGAAACAGGTGGACATTATCTTATGCACAACAGCAGTATCATTATTATTATAATGCACTTAAATTGGCCTAAGAATCTTACCTCATTATACTAAAACTTAGCATTTCCCATACTGTCTTCAGTCATCGGATTAATCTCCACCATGGATGCGAATCTTACTTCTGCAAACACAAATAATTTAAAGGACAGACGAGAAGGTTTATCAAGCACAAGCAGAATAAAGTTCCTTACCTTCTCTAGGGAACTGTCACTGAAGCCCATTTCCTTGGCGACATGGCGAGCTTGTTCCTGTGTGATGCCCACCTCAATGTCAACTGGTTCTTTGATGATAGCGTTAGGATTTTCTGCTGCCACTTCCTCGATGTTCACCCCACCCTGGGAGCTGCCGACCAACACGGGACCCTGAGGTAAAGAAATGATAATAACAATAATAATAATAATAATACACTTTATTATCCAAAAGGAAATTAGGTTACAGCAATATAAGAACAAATTCATGACAAAGGTAACACATAAAAGAGCAAATTTACAGTACATGTACCATGAATTGCTTACACAAATTGAGCAAATATTTTTAAAATATGTTTTAGAGTTATAAATGAATTACAGCATTTTTTTTGTACATATATAATGTGTTTAAATATCTAAAAAAATAAAGTTAAAAACTATCAGCCTTAAATAAACTAGACTATTTGGGACATTTTATTTTTTTAAGTGGATTCAAAAAGCATTATTGCAAGATTTTTTGTTAATGACAGAAAAAGGAGGATATCTTCTTGATGATCATGAATTAGCCCTGACATGCAGAAGTAAAGGGAGAATAATGAACTGACAAAACAGAACCACACAAAAAAATACACCTCTATAATTTCCATTTCCATTGAATGATGAGAACGAGAACCTTCACCTTAGAGATATTGCTCTAGTTACACTAGTGATAAAGTCATCCTTTTTCTTCAGCTTTTGACTCTAGTTACTCACGTTATCAGTCAAATAAAAAAAAAAAAAAAACAAAACAAAAACTACCATTCACTTTAAAATCTGTAGTTAAAACCCTAAAGCTTCGTCCTGAGATATGTCATATATTAGTCTGTTTTTAGAGTTGAGAAGAGAAGGCACACAAACATAGACCCCAAAAAATGAATGAAAGATAATGAAAGCCTACAAACTTTGAAACCTCTTACCCCAAATGACCTCTCCATTGTTATTGCAAAGTAGAATTCCCGACGAATGTACAGCCTCTCTACGACCATGACCTTATTACAGATCCTTCCCTCACTTCCTGTCTGCTTTGTGTAGAGCTTGTGGGCAATCATTTTTTCCCCCATCTCCTTCGCTTCGTCAGCACTGTTGAGTAAATCTAGAATCAACAACCACAGATTTTATACAACAAAAGGTAACAGTTAAACTTTTATAATAAAGCACCGGACAAAACTCAAGGTAATGCTTTCCGAAAATGCCTGTCAAATAAAGAACTTTTTGTATAAGTTTAACATACATTCAAAAGAATATTTCCAAAACAAAACAAACAAACAAAAAAATGACATGAAAGCCTAAGCTCTGGTTCTACTTCCAAGCGGAAACAAACCCCAGAATTAAGGCTTCAGTGTCAATCATACTATCTAAAATCTAAATCAGTAGGTCTCCCTATCAATTGGTACAGTGAGAAGCAATGCAAGACACAAACTTAATACATTTTGAAGTGAAATTCCACATGGCTTACGAATAGACCAGCTTGACTCCGCCTTTAAGGCCGCTGTCCCAAGAGCCTTTGCCTCGCCCTCCTGCCAGTACCTGAGCTTTGACCACTACGTCAGTGCTGCCTGTTAGATCAGCTGTGGAAGAGTAAAGAAGCGTTTGAGCAGAAACATTTTTTTTTTGATGGGACAAGATACACTAATCCTATTATCAAATAGAAGATTTTAAAAAAAAATTGCTATCTACCCATCCAAGAGAAACGAAAAGCTTAAAATACAAAAATGATTTGGCTCATTCTCTACTTATCTTCATATCTATAGCAAACAAGTAAAAAAAAATATTACTTGCAAAATACTTTTTTTTTCTTTTTATGGCACAGATCCACGATTTATCTCAAACCTAAATTCTTTCCTAGAGAACCGAGCAAATTTCAGAAATTTTCCCCTCTATTTACCAATCTCCTTGGCACTCTTGTAAACATCAGTTACTGAATCTGCTACACGGAACCGGGGCACAGCCACACCGGCATCCCGCAGCAGTTCCATAGACATGTGTTCATGGATGGACAGGTCTCGTCTTTGTTGATGACCGGCTGCCAGTGGTTTGAGAGGTAAGATATTGCCGCATGCTGCTAGCACCTGAAGGGAATAAAGAAGAGAAAATTACAGAGACATTAAAAAATAGAAAGATCTTGTTATCTTAGCTCAACATTCAACAGTGAGGGAACATAAAAAGGCAATGCATTTTGTTCCTTGATGTCAAATTTAAAAGTTAATACAGAAGGCACTTGTTCAACCTTTTCTAACTAAAAGTTGTTTCTAAGCAGAAACTCCATAGATTCTTAGCATTTTATGAAGTTTAAGCCTACTGTCAGTTAGAACTTATTAAAAACAATCGTCAGGGAATTTTATCAAATCACAAAAGAACATGACCTGGATTTTACCCACAACCTTTTTAAACAGTTGATAGTTGCAAGTTCCTATTTGTTAAAACATTGAGTCACATGTATTCAAAAAATGAACAGTAAGCTGTAGTTTTGATAATTCATTACATCTTCTCCATACTCTACCACATAGTAATCTTAGATGCAGTCGAACTTGCCTAGACGGAATCTTATTACGTCTAAGTGAAGTTAAGGATTTCAAGACAAACAAATTAAATTATCATTCGGTAGATTGATAAATGACACAAGAATGGTGTAATCTAGTTTTCTCACTGCACTGTATTGTGTAAATGTAACTAAATAATAATTTGGGAATTATAAAACTTTTCAATGGACTACTACTGCAGGGATTGAGAAAAATATGTTGGAAGAAAGGTTGACTTGTGGTAAGTAGTGTAAGTAGCCCATAGATTACATGTTTGTAACCAATAATAATTTTAAAATCAATTATTATTTCTATTGAGTAAAAAAAATAAGTTAGACATTTTACAAAACTGTTGGCGATCCTGTCAGGACATCACTAACGTGACCTGTTTGTCCATCATATCGTATCTGAAATCTATAACCCTCCCACTTCTCTTTTTGCCACCTACACTGAAGTAAAAAAACATATTCACAGCAGAATCTATTGTAAAATAATTTGTACTATTTTCAGCACCTTCAATGTCCATCATGTTTTAAAATATTTATTATGACCTGCTAAAAGCATTTTACTTTTGTAAAAAAAAATTCCTGATCCCTGACAAATCATTAACACTAAATAAACACTTAACATAATTAGATCATCTAGTATGAATTCCTGAAGACTTCAAACACCGCCAAATATTCTGGAATGAGCTAGATAATTTTATAACAGAATCTAATAAAAAAAACTCTACTTTTCCTCAGCACAATTTATTTATCAACAAACTGCAATATGTTCTAATATAAAATGAACTTAGGGAACAGCACCACCAACATGTTCATGAAATAGTGCAGTATCAGAGTGGGGCTGGCTTTCACCACACACAGCCACAACGAGGTCAAGAGAGAGGCTTTCACATGATGTTCCCACTCTTCAGTATTCAGTATTCAGTTAAATGACGAAATAAGCTGGCTAAATCTTACTTTTAAATGATTTGTAATACGAGACTCAAAATGAGTAAGCCAAGTTGAATGCACAGGTTCCACGCACAGACGTGCAGCAAGCATGAAGACTCTCCAACGCTTCCAAAAGCATGCCACCTACTCTTGTCATCTCATGCATGATGGGATGAGAAATGGACTCAGAGTAGATGGAGGAGAGAAATGGAGAGGGAGTATTTCACTTCCTCAAACTCACATGCGGTGGGAGCCAACGTAAGAGTCTCCTCTCTCACTCCTCCAAACCTCACTGTGGCTGTGCATGCGATGGGAGCCAGCGATACTGCCTTCTTCGATGTCGATAGTGTTACGTTATAATATTATGGTTAGTGATATAGCTTCTAGATCTAATTATAGGAAATCCACTTAAAGGAAACTGAATACAACAGTAGTAACCTACTTTTTAAAATCCTATGAGATCTAGATTCTAGATCAATGCACCTCTTCATTTACAAAAAAAATCCAGGTTCATATTAATATGTTTCAAAGCTTTAAAAGTTGTTGTTTTTTTCTAGATCTAGGAGGGTCACTTTAGAGGCTAGACAATGATAGTGTTACGTTATATTATGGTTAGTAATATAGCTTCTAGATCTAATTATAGGAAATCCACTTAACGGAAACTGAATACAACACAGTAGTAACCTACTTTTTAAAATCCTATGAGATCTAGATTCTAGATCTAGATCAATGCACTTCAATTTACAAAAAAAAGTTCAGGTTCATGTTTCAAAGCTTTAAAAGTTGGGTTTTTTTTCTAGGTCTAGGAGGGTCAGTTTAGAGGCTAGACAATAGAAATCTAATTTCATCTAGAATCTAGATCTTGATCTAGACCCAAATTTAAATCAAACAGGTTTTGAAAATAGCAACAAAAAAAAGGGAAAGAGATTGTAATGGATCATATGACAATATATAAAAATCAAATCACATCCTGGAATAGAATAGGGGAAAATAGCTTAATGTGAGACAGACTGTTAGAACCGGCAAACCATGACCAGACAGGTTACAGAAAAGGAAAAAGAGTCTAACTCAATTGTAGGCTACTAAATGATCAAGTGAAGGCTGTTCAAATAGTGTTATTTTGTTGAAAGATGCAGAACTTTGGACCATCTTAGCAGCAGGCAGGGAAAGCCCAAATCCAATTCTATCGTAGCTACATCGTTAAAAACGAAAGATGTCCTTAACCACAGGGGTTAGATTACTTTAGATATTGAGAAAATAGCTATTTCTTACCCTTGATGCTTGCTTCAATGCTAGCCTTTCAGCAAATCTCCCTGTACGAAAAGCAAGACTCGCCATGTTAGGGGACAACCAAGAGCACTTTCAGTGAGAGTCGCTCACTAATGAATTCGACGAATAAATATTACTCGTTGAATTCAATTCGCAATTTTATTAGAATCGGTGATAAGAGCAGAATTACATATAGATTATAATTATTATTACATGCACTTGAAAGCTCATTCTTGCATGCATCCGTTCTTCAAGGCTGTCTTCTTCTTCTTCTTCTTCTTCTTCTTCTTCTTCTTCTTCTTCTTCTTCTTCTTCTTCTTCTTCTATTTTTAAGCCTTAAAAATTGTATTTTGCTTATTTGACGCAGAACAAAACGCGTGTTTGTGCAGGATAAATGAAAGAAGAAATAAATTGACAAATGTGAAGTGAATATTCACTCGATAACAAATTATGTCTTTCAGAGGTTGAGTTAAAAGATACAGTGAATTATCGGGACTTTTACTGTTGCTGCGGCTTCTGGTGCTGTTTTTGATGTTATTGTTGCACTGCTCTTTATGTTGTTGTTGTTTTGTTTTTGTTGACATTTAATTTGTTGTTGTTGTTCTGATTGCTGTTCCTGCTTCTGTTGTTGCTGATGGCTGTTGTTGCTGCTGGCTGTTGTTGCTGCTGGCTGTTGTTGCTGCGTCGTCGTCATTGTTGTTGTTTGGTAAATGTGCGTCATGTCAGCTTACCAAAACGGCATTTCTGCCTTCAAAGGGAGACAAACAGAGACACACACTCATGCACGCACATGTTAGAGACACCAGGAAAAAATAAGCTTTGATATTATAAAAATAAATAATGTATAGGCCTACATTATTAAGTTACTTGCAAAATGAAAAGTTAGTCTAAATTAATTTGAATTGCGAGTTTGAAATGTATTTATTTATTTATTTATTTATTTATTTATTTATTTATTTGTTTGTTGTTGTTTTTTTTTATTTTGTGTTCATGTGATAGCATAAAGATATCAGTAAATAGA
>JBDFRD010363663.1:0-20517 GCA_039654405.1 Bullina lineata | reverse complement strand
CATTCTTCCCTCCATGCTTCCTCAGTATTGTAATTTTCTTTCTTGGAGAGATAGAAAGGTGACCTGGATTTCAGCCTGATGTTGATGGAGCATGCTTAAATGTTTTGAAGAGGCGTGTTGGTGTCTTGTTTTGCCCTCTCAGTCCATCTTTGGTTTGCTTCTTCCCTTCTTAAGTGAGGCATTATGTCAACTGATGAAGTAACTCATGATCAACACATTTGGCAATGAAGAAACCAAAAGATGCAAGCTGACAATTAAAATAGGACAGGAAATTACATAAGGCCATGGGAAAAGAATCTGAGCAGAAATGCACAAAATCCTGGCTTGTCACTCTTGCTGTTATCTTGTCTGACAGAATACTCTGACAAATCTCCATGATCAGTCTAGTCTTCTTACAAACATAATGCCACATAAAGTGAATAATATAATGAACATGTTGAAACAAACAAATCAGACATTAAAAAACAAACAAATTGAGAAATGGTTTTGCATTATTCATTTTATTTTTAGTCCTATTGTTTTTAGAATGCCCGTTATACAAAGGCCTACCAATACTAATGACTTGGTTACAGTTAGGGTTTCGGAGACAGTTACACCATACATTTTTAATGGTACAGTAAAACAGATTGAGTACAGGTTTAAAATACAGTGCAGCTATACCAAAATATGAATACTTAATTTCATAAAAAAAGACTTATCCTCAGTTCCTTTCAGTAATTTAGCCAAATGTTTGCAGGCATCTTTAATTTTACAATTCTGCTGCAGAAGAAGGATAAGATGATATTTGTTTTGATTTGCCTTTCATTCTGGAAATAAAAGCTTCTTATAAGAGTTGCCCCAAGGGTATTCAAAAATATGCTCTCCTGTAGAAAGTCTATGATATATTTTATATTAGAATACATAAATGCACCAAGAAAAGATATTAATTTTTTTTTGCTCTGCATACATCTCTATTACTGAAGACTGACAAGTCCATATATGTTCTTCCGTTCTTATGATGGAGTTATTAGTACTGCTTCCATTGCTTTGTATCCGTCTATACTATAACATGTGAAGCCACAATCGTAAATACCACTACAGCATGATTTTATGTTCTTCTTCAAGTCATGGTGCATCTGTTTCACAACGATCTGGAGGGGGTGTGGTTGTAGTGGTTGGAGGGGGTGGGGATGTAGTTGTAGTGGTTGGAGAGGGTGTGGTTGGAGGGGGTGTGGTTGGAGGAGGTGTGGTTGGAGGAGGTGTGGTTGGAGGGGGTGTGGTTGGAGGGGGTGTGGGTGTGTTTGCAGGGGGTGGGGATGTGGTTGTAGTGGTTGGAGGGGGTGTGGGTGTGGTTGTAGTAGTTGGAGGGGGTCGGGATGTGGTTGTAGTGGTTGGAGGGGGTGGGGATGTAGTTGTAGTTGTAGGAGAGGATGGGGATGTGGTTGTCGTGGTAGCAGAATTAATCAGATCTGAAAAGGAAAACAGAAAGTAAGACATGATGGATAATATTATATGCAATATAGCCATAAAAAACAATAAAGTATACATTTTGACCTCTTTATATGCTCACATTAACCAGCTACACATGTATTAGACTTAGGCCTACCTGACTTCACTTCTGTAAAGTAATTTTTTTACGCTCTTATATGCATACATTGTTGTATCTCATCACATCATAATGTTTGATAAAATTTGTACAACATGCGTTTTTTTTTTTAAAGGTCTTCCCTGATCTCTTCTCATGTATCTCATTGTGAACATAAGATGGGAGTTCATTGACTACTTCCAGCCATTTTTCCCTATGCCTATTACTGTGTACCACATACTTATACACAACATGAAAATTGGAAGATTGTTTAGTAAAGTATGTAAAGATACAAAGCATCTGTGTTTGGTAATATTTCCAGAGGCTATTTGTTTTTGTGTTGAGAAACCAGCACAGTTGCTTGGTAATCATTCAGTCTGCAACTTTGTCTCTGAAAACGTTACTGTCTTGGCTTGCAACTCTTTCTTCTATGTCTGTATTATTAGCAAAGGCACTGTGTGCTCTGTTTCCCAGGCTCTAGGAAAATCTCCTGCACTTCAATATTACATTGATTAGAACAATGCCAGATTCTTCTGAAATTCATTGTGGATTTGGTTTAATCCAGAGGATTTCTTGAATCTCCGCTGCTTCAAAACTTGACTTAATTACTTTATTATAAAGTTTTCCTTAAACAATATTTTTTGTCATGGCTATTTCGTCACATCTCGTAACTTTTTTTTTTATCTTGGTCTGAGGGCACATCTGGAAGTAGATTCAACATACCTTCAAATTTTGTAATCTTTTGGTTTTAGTGTCAACATTAATGTTTAATATTTTAGGGTTCACTTCCATTTTTAAATTCTTGACCATTTATCCTGTCATGGAACCATTTTGCTGATGAAGGAGATCATTAAGAGATTAGAAACATATGGGAATAAGACTTTCACACATGTTTTGTTGTTGTAGAGATAGACCAAGATACTTTAGAAATCAGTCCACTTACAGGCACAACTGGTCTACCCTCTGATATGCTGGTTGATGTTTTGTGGAAAGGTTTGTTGAAAGGAGAGCTGCATGGATTTGGTTAGGCTGGAAAATGTTATAAAGACTTAATTTTAATTTTAGTCCAAACATATTCAAACATAGGACTGAGAATTTTCTTTCATAATATTCCCACGCCTGCGGTTGAGGAATTCAAATTTATGAATCCAAGAGATGATATTTTTTTGTCACCAACATTATGGTATCAAGTAATTTCTCATATAAAAATAATGTAAAGCATTTTCTTGTTAAAGGCAAAATCTTTTAGTTAATCAATTTTTACCTGATCGTGGGAATTTACAAACGTAAGCTAGTCCATATCGGCATGGATAATCATTCCATCTTCTACTTCCACTATTCCACACCATTGTACAGTCTTCATCACCCCGATTATTAGGTTCACCTGGAACAAACAATTACAAAGAAAACTGTAAGAAAAACAGAACAATTTGGTTAGGAGTAAAAGAAACAGCAAAAATCATTAAAGTCATACTGAGCAATTCCATTTCAAAAAGTAAAAAAGTAATGTTCTTTGAAGGTCCAAAGTACTTCTTACCATACAGGCATTCACTTTACTCCTGGAGGAAGGAAAGTCAAAGGATCTAGTATGGGGTGTTTTTTTTTACATTTTCTTGCTTGAACTAAGGACAACAATTTGTACATTATTTCGAAGCTGTAAAATATCATTTAAGATTTATATATCAAAAACCTCCTATATGATCAATAAGATCCTTTATAAAATGCATTTCAAACCCAAAATAATCCATATCCTGATTCACAGAACTTGATTCTAAAACACACCTGCACAATAAAGCAACAAGTTCACATACACACACACACAAAACAAAACAACAAAAGATTTTAATGTACCCCAATTCCAGTTATTATATTTAGTTGCATTGAGCACTTCTCCATCTGACCAAACAAAAGTCCCTTCCTCTTCTCGGTCAGTCAGGCCCAACCATACAGGTGCCGTACTGGAAGAAAAGAAGAAATGTGGACGTTGAGTCATTTCAAATCCACATAACTTTACATAACATGCAATTATTCTAATATAGTGAAATAAAACTACCTACAATAAGTACAATGCAAAATAGGCTGGTAGTGAATTATGACTGTGAAAAAATTGTGCCAATTCAAAAAGTCACGTAGCCTACCATGGGCAATGGGTACAGTTGGCGAAGCGTCATGTGTCCTGCTAATTCTCACCATTTGCTGCAATGGCTTGTGATCTCAAAAAGGCTCATCTTCTTAAAAGGCTTTCTTTTCATCTCTATCTTCGTGTAGGGCCTACATCTTACTTAAATTACTAAGTAGTTTAGGAATGTCTTTGCAAGGCCAGTTGACCTTGAAATGTTCCCATACCTGAGTTTCTCTTCTTGATCATTTATTTTTCTCAATAAGAATTCATCAAAACTAGTAGCTCTGTTAATCATAATTTTGCTCATTTCGTGATCTGTCTAACGCGTTGTACTCAGTGATGTTGGTAGCATGTCTCATCTAAAATTTATAGAATTTATCGACCAATAAAAACCGACAAATAATTCAGCAGGTCTGATATTATACTCTCATGCTATGTGGATCCCTATCAAATATGTAGTCTTAAAAAAAATCAGTTCTTTATTCATGAGACCCGTGTGTGGTAAGATGGACATAACTAAGAAAAAATAATTCCTTCATGGCCAATGAGTCCTATATAGCTGGAGCTTATCCCAGGATGCTAGTTCTCTGTAAGTTTACTTCCACGGCAGAACATGTATGTGGGGGGTATGAAAAATGATGTAAAGCTTCTATTCCAGGGGTCCAATGCTATTACTCTTACCATTTGGCGCCATCTATTAGATATTATATATGTAGTCTCAAAAAAGATTCCTTATTCATGTAACCCGTGTGTGTACGGCTAATGCAATAAAAGATTATATTAAATCATTATTTTGACATCCTTCCACATATGGTCTTCTTCTTACCTTAATGATTTCACTAAGTTGTCCTCAGTTTCATCTTTGGCTGTAGAAATAAGTGCATTGAAGGAGCTGCACGACTTCTCTGCATTCTCATAATTTGCCCTGCTTGCGAAGTATTTGTAGCAATTCTCATTAGACTCAAAATATAGCCATTCCTCCATACAGCCTGAAATTGTGGAAAAAAAATCACTAATTCACAACCTAGACAAACTTGAACTCCCTAATCAAAGCTAATTTTTGAAAACTGAAAAAGTAAGCAATCCTCTTTTCCTCGAAACAAATTTGTAATAATGAGTCGCTCACTTGTCGGTGAATATTAATATAGCCTTTAATGCACGGTACATGTATTAGATCCAACTTACCCTTTTTACATGAAAAGGTTTCTCCACTTAGTGTCCCTGAGGCCTGGCATCCTCGACTCTTACTTCCACTCTTCATTACAAAGCCTGGTTGACAGGAGTATTCTACTACCTGTCCTCGAGAAATTGTTGGCTCATTTGTATTGACAATAACATTTGGACCTGGAGTCTCAACAGTGCAGGGATTGGCTGTTTGTTTAAAAAAAAAAAAATTCAATATTGTTAATTTCTGACTGATGTTTATATAAATGGTTACAAGAAACTCGGTCTTTCATAAGAGAAGTGCTTTGATGCTTGGTCTCTTAAATTTTGTTTATCATGAATGAGTGGCCACCTGATTTACATGAATGTAAAATACAAAAACATTAATTCAACACGACTGTTTTTTTGTCTTTTGAATACATATTACTTAAAAACATTACGTTATCAGTATATCCTTTGCAAATAATATTGGAAGCTGTTTTTTTGTTGTTGAATATGTTGTGCCTTTTATCACATCTATTCAAATAAGCCTGCATGCATCTATTAAGACAAACAACTGTTTTTTGTTTTGATCAAAGAGGATTTTGTGTAGAGATGCACTAATTTTCTATGACAGACTTGTCAGCACTTCAGCTGATTTATGTGTATTTCTTCATTCTTTCTCTAACCAAAACACTTCTATGCCCCAAGAGAAACCTCAAGTTGACGTCATGTTATGACGTCACATTATTAGTTTTTTCTTCTTGGTGTCGCTACACTCCATATTATATTTATCTAATGATTACAATCAAAGAATCTTGTTTTTGTTCCTTATTTTACTGATAACTACAAGCCATTCCCCTTTGCAAAGTAAAACTTTATAAGCTTTTCAAGAATCATGTCTTACATACTTGCATTTGCTTCACAGATACCACCAGTGTAAGCACACTGTGAATTCACAAACTCTTCATTTAAAGCAAAATCCCCAGGACTGTCAGAGAAAAGGCTGGGGCATTCATCCCAGAAATCAGCACATACAGTTCTCTCTGGAGAGGCAAAGAATCACCTTATGTTCAGTTACATTTTATCATTATTGATGCTTTTGTTTGCTTTAGTCAAAGTTTGTTGGGCATTAAGGCCCAGCTTTAAGACACATGGCTTTTGAGAAGAAAAAGAGAAAACAACTTCCATCCATATTGTACTTTAATTTTTAAATTCATGTCTGGTTAACATTTCAAAGTCATCGTTGTTTCACCAAAGATTTCCCTTTTACTTTTTTGAGGCCCTGGACCACTATGCTAGCATGCACAAATAAAGACCATGCGCATGTAAATCTTGGTATATGTACTGCATTTTTTTGTCAAAAATTTTGTTCATTCAATTAAAATAAAGTTAACTTTTGCTCAATCATGAACATTCTTCAGCTCTCTGCCTTAATGAGGTAGAAGTCACATAATTACAATGTATAGTCTCCCGTTACAAATGCTGCACAAGTACTTGCACTACGTATATACATTAAATACAGTTTAGTCTTTGTGTATATTTAATCTTTTCTTTCTCTCATTAACTTTTGTAAGCCTATACATTTAATGATTGAAATAAGTACAGATAGTTTAAATGAGGCTTATGTCAATGACTCGTCAAGCTTACGTGATGCAGCCATCACACAAACAAATCGACGAGGATACCCAGAGCAGGGCAAATCGTTCCAGTTTCCACTTGATTGGACTTCTGCACAGTCTTCATTGCCATAGTTATTAGGTTCTCCTGCACAGAATTACATGTAATGTTTAAGTACCAATGAAAGAACAGATGCTCATATATGCTGTGTTTGCATAGGCCTATATAATGTATTTTTATGCACTGTGTTATATATCTATATGTGCACGTGTTTGTTTGTATGTTATCACGCATATCGATCTTACTTACAAAACATGACAAACCATACAATACATCTAATCAGTCAGCTCTTGTTGGTTGACATCTATTTGGCAGAGCAAGGCAATGTTATCTAAGAAGACCAAATCTCACACTGTCTTAAAAACTTATCTATAATACATATTTCTTGAAAGAAATACACATGAATTTAAAAATAAAATGTGATTCCCTACAAAAAAATTCAAAAGAAAAATGTTACCGTTATTCCAGCTGGTCCAGTCATCTGCTTCCAAGCTTGTTCCATCTGACCACTTCCACTTGCCTTCTTCTTCTCTATCATCAAGGCCAAGCCAGACACCCTGACCACCGCTGAAATGGTGACTTCACTTTGGTTATTTGCATATAAATTGATTACTTTACCAAGCAAAATAATATTGGATTCTCCATGTCCACAAGCTTTTGTACTTATGCTTATATAATTATTAAGTTACTGTACTTCGCAGTGTCATGTTGATTTGATAGTGCTCAGGAAATGGAAAATGATTGTTGCTCATCACTGCTCAGTTTCAATGAAAAACTAATAATAAATTTACACACAGTTATCATACACATCTGATTTTGTAAATTCTTAGAAAATGTTTAAAGCCATTTGTCTTGTACAGCAAAATAAACTACTAAACTAAGAAGATAAAAGTGTATGTATTTTCATTTTTCAAATGAATGCAAGTGAACACTTCAGAACAGGAAAAAAAATCTTTTCCTCTTTATATAATAATTTGGTAAATATGCCCAAACCAAAATAACTTTACAGAGTAGAATAAAATTGAATCACAAGCTTCAACAGCCAATCAGGTCATATTGAAACTAAATCTTGCAGAACAACTGAGTCAAGTTATTATAGGCTGTTATCTTTGTTTTGTTTCTTCAAACAAGTAATTACAAGAAGAAATGGAGAGGGCTCTAAGCCTCGCAGTCCAACCCTGTAGTAAAAATGTTGAGATACAAACAAAGAGAGCCACTGAAGTATGCTGAATTGATCAAATGAAGTAAAAATGGGTCCTTTTGGAATCTTTGGATTCACAAAAAGTATCAGTTATAGTGTAGAGCAAGCAAGCAGGATTTTTTTGTCTTTTTTCTTACCATTTTCTTTGATCCATATTCAGGTTAATTCCAGCAAAGTTGAGACTAATAATCTTGTAGAGAAAGCATAATGCTGCAATGCTGTTGTTAAATTGCAATTTATAAACAGATAAATGAGTAAAAAAAAATAAAAGAATTATATTTTTGTCAATTCCTTTTAATTATTGTCAACAATAATCTCTGGATGATGTGCAAAGAAATGAAATGAAAAGAAAAGGATAGAACACTCAGAAAGTTTTGCACTTTTTCTAGATATCGTTTGACTAAACTAAACGTTCCCAACCAGAAGTAGACCTCATGTGAGACAGATTTCAATTTTGTATTGTCTTGTGTAAGACCATATTATTATAATATGATTCTCACCTTGCTCGAAGTATAAACTTATTCTCTGCATCAGTTTTGGTTGTAGCTATAACTGAGCCCAGTTCCTGGCATGTAGATTCTGCCACAGCAAAATTCTTCCCACTAGAGTGATATTGGTAGCATACGTTTGTTTCTTCATCTAAGGTCCAGCCATCTGAGCAAGCTGTTAGATAAATATATATATATAATTTACATTTATTGCATATTTTGCATATTGTGTACAATGAGGAGCTATAGAGACAAATTATTTAAATTTGACATGTTTCCAACTCTAACAAAAAAATCTAATAAAGACAGGTTTGTAAAAAAATTCATGCAAAGTCACTTGATCCATAGTTGAGAAATATCTCTGCAGATTGTTTCCTGTCATCAGAGCTATTTTTAAGCTATTGGGCTATTCTGATCATAATTGTGTTTATGATTTTTTTTATAAATACTTCTGTAATTACAACATGCACCAAGGCAGCAACCTGTTCCTCTACTTTTTTCACTCATTCTCTTGTGACTTTAACTGAATAAAAATCTAAGTGTTGGTTTCCAACCCTTAACCTAGAAAAGATAAGCTATTAGAATGCTAAGGTAATGTGAATAATGTAGACAAACAAATGTAAACAACTCGTTTTACACAGAGAATGAGCTTACTCAGAAATATCGACTGCAATGATAAGACATGTAGATGTGATCATGAAGAATTTGACAATTCATACCTAAATGAAAGTAATGGTAGTGAGGCTGGTAATAGCTACATACCATCACACACATAGCCCAAGACAGACCATTCACCAGATGTAAGACAGTATCTGCTTTTTGTAGTGGGACCATTTTCGCACTTATAGACAACACTTTCTCCAACTTTGTAGGATGAAGACAGATCACCAACAGGATCACCATCAACAACAGGACCAGGTGCTGGACATGTGACTGTTTTCACTGTTTGAGGAATTAAAATTGACATCATGGAAAATAAAACATAAAATAATGGGATGAAACTGGAAATATGGTGAAATTAAAGCTGAACAAAATCAATTAATCAACATACTCTTTAAAGTGAATATATCAGTGTTCATCTTCCATTACCATTAGGTGTAGGAGGTGGAGGGAAGTTTTCAGAACAAGTCTTGGCACAATTCTCAAAGGCTTCTGGTCCTGTACTACAATATCCTTCACTCTTTTTCTGCTCACAGTCTGTGACCACATCATACCGATTTTCTGTGGAAAGAAGGAATGCATTTCAGACCAATGTCTATCATTATCAGTCATCTATTTTACAAATCATTACATATAGAAAAGTAAAGCCCCCTCAAGGCTTACAAGGCCTAAAGAGCTGTGGCTTATCCTGTCCACACAGCAGAAAAAATTATATCAAATCACTTCTCAGATGAGGCCTGGTTGTCAAAGGAAAATTTTAAGCTGAATGAGCTTGTAGCTCTGAATAAAAGAGAAAAAAAACCCTAGTAGAGTATTTTCCCAAGAAACAATGCCGAGCAGGGCTGATCCCACCACCTTAGGCTTGTAAGTTCTGTGCATGACTACTCGGTCATTGACATCAGTACTCATTAAATATCTGTATGCAATAAGTTAATATGTTTCTTAAATAAATAATTGTAGACTGAAAAAAATTAACTTTTGGAAAGGTGCGAAAAGTAAATGTTAATTTGAAATTTTTGACAGTAACACCATTTCAGCTAGATCTATATGTTTTCCAACACTAACATTTTTGGTATCAAGTTGAATCAGTAACTGAATTTCATCACTTTACACACTTTGAAATCAATGTACACCTTGAAGTTACTTTATTTATTTTAAATATCAAATACAACAACTTATTTGGTACCTAGCAAGCAAGGGTCACAGTACATCCTCGTGCAATCTTCAGCCTTGGTGAAGCACCAGGGTCTGATTCCATCTGCCACATTGGGTAAGCGACAGTAGTTGGACTCCAGTAGTGTGTTGTTGTCTCTATAATTGTTGAAGGAAAATATTAGAATTAATACTTTTCTTTCCTTGATTACCTGTCACTCGAATTCTGATCTTAATTAAGGGGCATTGCTAGATGTGGATTGATCCCCATAAAGTATCACTTTCCTTCAGTCATCTTCCTTGGCTTTGAAGACAGATAGAAAAGCAAAAAAGGTAAAACAAGTTACAACGAAGAACCATCATTGAAACTTTCTTTACACATTACACAAGTGGGAATAAGAAAGCCTTTTTTTTAAATACGTAAATAATTATAAAATATACATTCTTATGTCAACTCGAGTTGTAGATTCCTGGGCACTAGGTACAAACTGATAAATAAGAATAAATATTGTAATGTTGTCTGGATGCGGCTTGGCAGGAAAAGAAAACTTATTTGATCCAAAATATGAGGGAATAAGAATTTGGGCTGTGAGAAACATTTGGGAAGAACAAATTTACAATATGCTTTATAAAAGTGTCTGGGTTTACATCTGTGACTAAATATGTTGAATAAAGGGTACAGGTACTTTTATAGATAATTCACTTTATTTTGAGCTACATAAATCAGTTGATAGTTACTTGATATTAAAACTGGAATGCAAGCAATGACCAACATCTTTCCAAGGGACACACATCTGAAAGTTCTCTGCATAGTTGACAGTGCCTGCATAAGTTGCACCTCTGTCCTCAGCAAGGTAGCACTGATCTGTTGCTGTAGAAAACCAAAGTGCTCACTTGTAAAAGGAATTATAAATGACAGCTTAACATGTAACAATGACTGAACAATGACAAGCATAAAAAAAGAATTATAAACTATCTCGATAATGTTACAGTGCAATGCATAAGAATTGGAAGTTATCAAATAAAGATGTTGATGATTATTAATTGTATATTAACAGTTATTTCCATTATACGAAGAAGTTCATGCAATTTATTAAAAGTGCATTATAATGAAGATTCAGAGTTATGTTGAAAGTAAGCCTTACCCTGAATCAGTTGGACTTCAGCACGGAAAGTTGACACTGAGTCACCGTAGGTGTTGAGGCGCAGGTACATGTAATTGACGATACTTCTTGTTGATTGCTCCCTGCTTTGACCACAGATGCTGAGTGATCAATGACAAAAAATTATTTGCTGCACATATATTTATAGTTTCCTTATTTACAGCAATTCTGTTGTGTGCTTTGAAAGTTCATAGATAGAGGATGTAGTGAAATTGCTATCCGAGTGATAGCTGAACAATACGAAGGCGTTCAAGGATGAAGACAATCACATTTCTCTCTTCTGCCAGTAAAGCTTTTTTATGAGTTAAATTGGGTGTACAGAGTTACAATAAACAAAACAGTAAGTTTCACTAAAATGACAAAAATGAGTCATACTCAATATATATTAAACGCGTGTTTAACTTTTTATTTACGTGACATGCCACAGCTGTGTAGCATATTTCACACTCTTCAAGTTTGGGCTGTGCCCCTTCAGGCTCACAGTTCTCACTGCTTTGCTACCTCACTACCGTAGTCAACCAGTCATCAGATTATTTACTCAAGAAGAGAGCAAATTGTTTTTTTTTCCTCCAAATTCTAATGCAGTGGAGTTCTCCGACTCAAGAGAAATTTAGTTTGTATCAATTCGTGATGATCTGGGTTAGTCCATGAAAAAAAAGGATAAAACGGATCTTTGATAATGATTCCAGACTGTTCATTTTCTTTAATATAATAACCTTTAAATGATGTTATTGTTATTGCACATACATCCAGTTTTAACATTTTTTTTTTCCTAATTTCAAACTTTACATTTTACATTACAGCTTCATAAATAATTTCATGTGAATGATTAAAAATACCCCAAAAATGTGTCCACTGCGAATCTTACAATGTTTGATGACAACATAGACTGTTTAAAAGGTGTGAAGCAAAAAGATCAAAATAAACTATTTGGTCATTCGAATTTCATGAAAAGTTGAACTTCCATTTTCTTGAAATGTTGACATTGTACCTGATTCCGGGTTGTCCTGGCTTAGCATAGCGGAATTCTAGTCTGTCTTCTCTACAGTCTGGAGATGTGCCTGCTACACTGAACTCAGGGAAGTTGAGCAAGATGTTGTCTCCCTCAGGTGCCTTGAAAGTCAAGGGTGATGAAAATTAAAAAGAACTGGTTTGAAAAAAAAAGTGATTACTAGAGGCTACCCATCCTTCAACATATTGGTAATTTGATGGTCAAGTATTATCATGAAACTGTGAGTGGATTTGTATGCAGAGTTTGTGTTGTCCATTCTCCTGTTGAAACTGCAATAGAGTTTGAATGGTTTGTATTGCTTATGTCTGTTGTGGTGATGAGATTATAAGGGAGTTTTAATGCTGTGTCTGTGCAGATATCTCTTTTGTATTCATGAGACTGCAATGAGATAGTTCAACATTGTGTCTGTGTTGATGTCTTTTGTGCAGGTGAGATTGCAATAATAAAGCTCATATGTGTGTTTTGTGCTGATGGTTGCATGTGAATGTTTTGCTTCATCCTCAACATGTCACATTATTGTGGTGGGCATTGCTTCAACTTCTTGCTGCTTCATGGTCTCTGCCACAAAGTAGCCATTCATCAAAACTTTCCCTCTGTTAAATTAGTATGTGATTGTTACCTTTGTAAATGCATATGTTGGAAACTACTACCCAAAACAAGATTTCTGGAGGTCTCTTCTCTTTTTAAGGCTATTCTCAGCGGAGGTCATTAGAATGTACTTCATAGTTTTCACTATACCATAAGAAATTCCTAATGAAAAGCAAGCAGTTTAAGAAATGACGTGATTGAGCATTACACATGCATGTAGCCTTTACAATTTATGCAGAGATACAAATGTTAATTAAATGGAAAGATAGATAATATCTTTTTAAATCAAGAACCTTATATATATATATATATATCAAAGGTGATGAAACTAAAATCAGATAACAAGCACATTATGGACATAAAGCTTGCAGTCAGCAATTAAATTTATGATAAAAAGAAGAAGGCAATACGGCTCTTTTTGTCATGACCGATGGTCTTTACAGCAGAGACAGTATTTTTGGCAAGCTGGTTTATAGTTCCTCTTGGAGCCGTTGCTTTCATGGCTGATCCATCTTATTTTAGCACAGCATGCTTTCGTGCAGTATGTGCAACAGAACACACCTGAGCCTTTGTTATTTTTGTGTGGTTCCCTTCTGCCTTTGTCTTCATTCCGTTGTCTTTGCAATCCAAGTGTTCTCATACCATTTAGCTCCTCTATGTATGGCTGATCTGCACTGCTTACAATCTTTGCAATTTCGTCCCATTTTCCTTGATTTATGAAGAGTTCTTTGCGGGTGGACTTGCACTGGTTTTTATATCTCAGCTTTTGGTTCACTGCTCCTTCTTACATCCGATAACTCTCCAATATAGAATTTGCTTGCGAATCCTGATGTCATTCATTCTTCTTACATGACCTAGCCATCGTAGAGTTCTGTGTCTAAGTACTGAAAACCGTCAAGAGACGTTTGCTTTCTGGAGCACCTTTGATCTTGTGTTGCCATTTGATTTCCATTATTTTCCTCAGGGAGTGCATGTTAAAATTGTTTATTCCTTTCTCTTTACTTGAATATAATGTCCATGTCTCACTTCCATGCAGGAGAGCTGAGAGAACATATGCCTGGTAAATGTCTTGGTGAGCTTGTCATTTTCCCAGGCCCTCTTTGTGAGTCTCCCAAATGCTGTTACAACATTGTCAGCAAAGAGAAGCTCTTGAATCAAAACCACTGTTGTCTTCTGTTTCGATTTGAGCCGTCTAGATTTGAAGAGAGAACTGTCTGGCCTTGTCCTGTTGTAAATTGTTGACAATGGAACCAATACATCAACAAATCATAATCATTGTGATGATAGGGAACTAGGCACGACAAGAAGTTGTGAGGCATAGCTCCAAAAGTGTTAACAAAAATATGATGACAATATCAGACCCTTAATTTGCTTGAGGCATCTCAGAATCATAGCCACACCCTATCAGAGTGTAGGTGACAAACTACAGCTTTCCACTAGATTTCTATCTGGGCCATAACCATTTTAGAATACCCTTCTAAATTCTGGATGTTTCATGCCATATTGTTTCATAAAAGAACTCAAGTCTTTTTTCTAACTAAAATTTGTTCAGGTTGAGTATTCACTTTGAAGTTCATTTTAAAAACCACAGACATCTTATGAGTGGTAATCATAATCATTTTACAATTAACTACCAAACAATCTAAAATGAAAAGTTTTATTTCTAAAGCAAACAGCTTTAAAAAAAATCAATTTCCATTAAGACAAACTTTCGTGTTAGCTTTAAAAAATATCAATTTCTATTAAAACAAACTTTCATAAAGGGACTTTTTCAAAGGTATTGCTGGGCTATTAAAATATACTTTGAAAGTAGCTGTAGAGGATAAATTCCAAAAATTCAAAAAGAAAGATTTCTTACTTTGACCAGCCAAGTACAGTCAAGTTCACTGCCGGAAGGTGCCGAGAAAGTAGCAGTGGGGTTTTCTGGAGTCAGCTCTATGACAGCTCCACAATCTGTAACATTTTTAAGGTAAAAATTTTAATTTTTAATCTCATATAATTGATATTCATTTTGTAATGTCTCACAATGGAAGGAATGTAATTACAATCAAAAGAAAATGAATAGGCCTATTCAGTAGAAGATCATTCTTTTCTTTTAGCTCAAAACATAACAAATATAAATTTGTATTTTCTATTTCTGAAATCAACCACAGTTCTTTTTTCATAAATCATGTATAACATGCTACAAATCAGTTATAAAAAATGTAGAAAGCAGCATTGGTTTTGCACAGATTGCAGTTCATGCGATCATGTGCTATGTAACTTTGAGTAAACTATTCTTATTTCACTTATTGTGAAGTCATGGGAAACACGGCTTCTGCAAATGGTTTAACAGCTAAAGCAAAAGTGGCAGAAAGTGTGTCAACAGCATTCTTAAAATACACTTTAACTAATATATTTCGTAGGAAGTGCCTTTATGAAATTTAATCTTTTCACTGCCAAATTAGCTAATTATGCCAAGTTCATTGATAAAAAAATTAGAAGGTATTATTTTATAGAATCTCTAAAAATGTCTTAATATAGGTATCAAAGGACACCCACTTCCTTTTCATTATTACTGAATGAGGAAAGACTGAAATATTTTTCTTTGTCTTTGATTTCATCATATCTTGCAGACTGTTTTGGCAAGATATATGCATTATATCTGTATCCGTAGCTGGCATTGAAAAAATGTACTTAATGAGAAGGTAAAATATGACTGAATGATTGCAGCATTGAAATGAAAAGTTGAGAAAGGAACCTGAAGGTTTCTCAAAAATTGAATCCACCAGTCTCTGTTGTTTTTTTGTTGTTGCTCTCATGTTAAAATAAATAAACATATAATCTACTATACTCTTGAGGTTTTTGCTGTTTCTTTCTTTTTTATAGTTCTCTGTCTCTCAGAACTCACTAGTCATTGAAGGTTTGTAATAGCAGTAGTCCAAGAAGAAGGTCTGTGCATTTGTTTCATGTCTGTACACTGGTGTGCTTCCATTCAATGCAGCAAGACCATCATCATTTGTGTTGTCAAAGACAAATCGAGTCTTGTGAGAATGCATTCCTGTGGAAGAAATGAGGAAGGTAATGAACAAAGCAAACATTCCTTTTAAACAGTGAAGAAGTGGGACATTTATTGTTAAGGAAGATGGGCATCTATAGAAAAAAAGATGCTTGAAAAGGAATAAGAATAGATGGATGAAAAGGGGGAAGGAGGAAGAAACATAAGATTGACTAAACATCTGAGCAGCAAGAATGAACACTAAACGCTACGCCGAAAGACAGAAGAGAGGTTTTTATATCATACTGAAGATGAGCACGATAGAAGGAAAGAAAAAGTCCAGTAAATGTCTCATATCTATACTATATCTATAGAATCATCTAATACGCATATGAATTCTTGATTTAACTCAGATATATACAATTCACACACACTGTTAGATTTTGGTGAAACATCTGTTGATGAAACCATTCAGAACTATGAACAGAGCTGGGAATTGTGTCATCAGACTCCATAATAAACGCCATAACATTTAGTAAGACTTGAAATGACAACATTATATAAGACACCCTTATTGTAACTTTAGTAACAACTCTTTTGATGACTCTTCCCACGTCACTTCATTCCATTCAGATATCCTATTTATTACCGGTCTGACACTTTCTATACTTGTCACCGAAAAATAAATTATACATAAATATGTATAATATATAACATGCTTTTCAATATGGACAGGATATGTTGTGAAATGATCAAAACCAGTTTTATCTTATGTAAAATTCCTAAAGTCCACATGACAATATCCAAGAGCCATTTCAAAATTTCACTACTATTTATTTTCACACATATTTATTTTGTTCAAGTAACAAAAGTTTCTTTTCAAAGCCAGATGAAAATCATAGAAAGAGAAAGGGAGAGTGAAGAGAATAGGAAGCTATTTACCACGGATGGGTTGGCAATTTCTGCCAGGAAAGGCGAACAGTGCCAAAGGCTTATTGCTAGGCAAGAACATCTCATCAACATCAAAGCCAATGTCCCTACAGCAGAACTCGAGGCGAATGTTGTCACCAAAGTCTCCATCTGGTAGTTCTCCAGAGAAACTGTTGACTGTTTCACTTTCCTGGGCAGCATTATCATACTGAATGTATCCTACTTTGAAATCTGTGGAGATAAAGTGTTGTCAAGGTTCAGCATTATTCATCTAAAAAGAGAATAAGTCGAAGTTTTAAATTGAAGGGACCTAAAGGCGCGATACTATTTAAATTTTTTTTCTGTTTCATTTTCTGTAGTCTACTTGGATGGACATCAGCTTTGAATGCAGTGATTTTTATATATCATCGATCTCTATTTGTTTTGAAAAGAATAATTATTTTGTGAAATCCCATAACGTTCACGGGCACCTTCAATTTGAAGGGTCTATTACATAGGCTTTCTACATTTAACCCATTTTAGATTACTTCAGTGGCAGTCACTCTCATGAATGGGTCTTACAAGAACTGTTTTGGAACTAAACTGTTTCACCTATCTAGCCCTTTATAAGAAATTAAAGTTCCTACATGGCCTTCACGAGGCCTATAGAACAGGAGCTTATCCCGGTTTCGGTAGCCTGGAGCAGAAGAGATTATTTTTTACTTCATCTCCTACACAGGACCATTGTCTGTCATTGGTTTACTTCCCCAGCGGAATATGCTGGCATCCAATTCGTACCCAGGGGAGGAAAAATGTCCCAATTTTATAATATTTTCACTTCCTGGACTGGAACATTGGACCATTGAATTAGGAATCCAACGCTTTAACCATTCGATCACTGGAACACTAACCTTATATAAACCATACGGACAAAAAGAGATTTAGACTATTCAAGTTTTATTCAATGTAGTCTTTGTTTATTTCTTTTTTCCTATAAACCCATGCCTCGGGTTCTTTCTTCAGATCTCTACTTTGCCCTTCAGATGGTCACCTTCTTCTCCAAAGCATCATTCTGAATTAACTATATAGATCTAGAATTTAAGCCCTGAGTAGACGCAAAGGCCCGTATCTGGGCTACCTTTAGGACAGGTTCCTCCCTTTCTGTAGATACAATAGTTTCCAGCTGGCCACTTGACGTCCGTCTCAGCAGCAGTGCTTACACAAAAGTGGACCTCAGCTTTGTTGGACGTCACCTCACCTTTGAGTTCATAAGGACTGGACACAGAGTTTCCGGCTGAAATTTAAATGTATCAAGGCAAAATGGATCAGTTGTAATATGCTTAAGACTGAACCCGTTAATGGCCGGTGTGGTTTTCACATTGTTTTTTTTTTCCACATTGATTCAGACTGATTGTTTGGATGGATGACTTTGCAGGAAAGAGATTTGATTTTCACAATTACCAACAAATGCAAGATAAACCCAAGGGCATTTTCTAGGGCCCAAAGTATTGAAAATACGTAGGCACAAAAATTGTGCATGACTACAACCTTTATACAAGTGCCTAACTCATCACTTGGTGATCAGATCCCTGAGTGACTTTCATAAGGCGCTTCTATTTTAGTTTCGATCAAATGTGTCAGAAATATTAACGAATCAGCCTTTGAGGTGACAGTGTTCGATTTAAAAACAGCATTATTGTGTAATAAGTAAGCATAAGTATCGACAAAAAAAGAAAACGTTGAGAGCATAACATTTAGCTAGCAGTTAACAGCTGTATACGTGTCCATAAACTGCGTCTTGTTTGTTACTCCTATTGTAAAATAAGAGCGGCAACATTGAAGACCATGCAATTTTTGTCCGCCTTTTGTTTATTAATGCTCTCTCCCATTTTGTTACAATAATACCTAACTGATGAACATCTGTCCACGTAGATGTGGCGGGGAAAAAAGCTTCGGAAGGCTGTACTGTTGCGTACATCAGATAAATTATTATTAATGCGATGACGATTGTTGTTCAACACGCTTACCTGTTTTTGTTTCGTATTGTATTAAGTAGTTGATTGAATCGGTTTGTTTATACAATTAATAATGTTCAGGGGGTAATTATTGACACTTTATCAAGCCTATTTATCAATAATTCAGCATCTAATTGTAGCTAACCTGATCTGACCACAAATATTCCCCATTTTGACATTAATATGGTCCTATTTATTCCCCGATTTATAGGTATAATATTACAAACAAAACCTAGAAATATTGAAAGCGAAATAATGTGTTTTATTTGTTGATACCACCACTTCCTACTACTCTTTCATCTTCCCGTCTGCTTTGTGTCGAAACTAGCTTTTAAATATCCGCTCAAGGAAGTGAAATGAGAGTGGAAAGAAGACACCGGGACGATATATCAGTGGCACAAGATGGTTAATTGCCTAATATGATGACAATCCTAGTAAATTTAACAGTCTCAGTAATACAATTGTCATAGTATTGTGTTCAATTGTTGATTGGGCTGCTTTAGAGAAACAAAGTCCGTCTAAAAAACATAAGCCCAGAAAGGAACAAGCTTTTCGTTTTGCAAGTTCCAAAACAACTATTTTGAATTTGTATTAGTGATTTGAAATCTAATAGTAACTAAAAAGAGAAAAATGATTGGAGGTTGCGTGCTGTTTTATTTGCACAATAATTCTCTGTCATTTCCATTCTCTAATCTCTAATTTATTCGAATACTTCGTCTGCTATTCATATGAGAACGGAACATCAAGTTAATCATCTGGACCAGAACTAGCATTGTGAGAGACATCAGGGGAGAGTGTCTACTGTCACAATTTTCTTATTCATCTAGCAGATTTACATCGATGGTGACCTTGACCGACTGTTTCCCTTGTTAACTCGAAATAATATAGGTAGCAAAAGATAAATATTCAAATCGTGCCGTGATCATCAACTCTTGACACGCACTATGCAATAAGGGCAAGGAAGTGTCCAAACATTTTAGTTTTTGTCTTTACTTCTTTGTTTGGGACTGCGTACTTAAGCTGTGCTAGTTTTCTTTCGGCCCATTTTCGGCTTTTGTTTGTTTTCGATCTCTCTGTATTACTGCCTTTATTCCAACGATTACTGCGTAATGTATGTGTCTTACGTCTAATGATTGTCATGCAAGTTATCATAATTTCTTTAATCTCATCCTGGTATTTGTAAATGTCTAAATTTCTAAATCTTATGGAACTTCTTCTAGTTCTTGAACTGTGATAGTCAGTTTTTGTTACAATTCTTTCTTCTGAGCTGACTCCTGCAGAAGATCAACTGAAACTTCAAGCCTCTTCCATGTTTTACTGCATACAATATACATTTTCAGTCTCGATTTGGCAACTAGCCTACTAGGTGGTCTTCTGATCTCATAATTGCTTCTCAACTGTTACTTCCTTCAGTAAACGTTGAAGATTCCTTATTATGCAGAAATGGTCTGTCTATATGATTCTCTCTATGAAAATTTGCAGAAACTTCTCTCCTCATACAAAATTATCATGAAATGTTTTGTTCATCTTTGTGCGCATAAAAAAATCGTTAACTCGTTTCCTGCCTAGATCAAGTGCCTTACCATCCCCAAAGTGAGTAAGAGAGCCCTCAGAGAAAGTTCCATCAGGACAACCAGTAGCCGGCATGGGCATCGCCCACTGTCCTCCAGGGAGAGAAAGACCAGCTGGTTCTGGGAAGGGGATGTAATAGCGATTAAATAGACGCCTGTAATTATTGAAAGTCGAACTTACTATTTATAATAATAAGAGAGAGAGAGAGAGAGAGAGAGAGAGAGAGAGAGAGAGAGAGAGAGAGAAAGAGAGAGAGAGACAGAGAGACAGA
>JBDFRD010362554.1:0-20521 GCA_039654405.1 Bullina lineata | reverse complement strand
CGGGGCCGAGAATTATGTTCGACATATCCATGAAATCGAGATTTCCGTGTTCGAGATAACTGGACTCTACTGTAGTTACTAACTCACAGATTTTAAATTTCTTGGACAGTTAAGGACATAAAGCAATGCAGTGAATAAAAATATTCATGTTCATTTTTTATTACATGTACGACAAAGCGAAATGAGCCATTTTCAACAATACAAATAACAAATTACATTATTCAAAAGGAGGAAAATGAAAGGCCATTCGAATGACATACAAGTCTTACACAACCAGTCAAACATTTAAAAACTTTTTGTATGTAACTTAAGGAAATTACAGCCTACATGACAATGTGCAAAGTTTTTTTTTTTTTAAAACTATCAATCATGTCTACAGACAGTATATCAAATTGTGAAATTTTTTGAAAGCTAAATTCCTAATCAGTGTGTAATCAAGGGATTTAGAAATACTTTAGCGTATAAAGTTTCTCATAATGTTTGCAGAAAGAAGACTATTCAAGTATCTCCAATATTTTTCAGGGGTTAAGCTTTTCACCATCGCATCTGCTTACAATCTGAAATGTAATACATTCAGCTGCCCTGGAAGAAAAATTCATTTTATTTATTTTTTTAAAATCACAGTTTCAGGACTGAAGTTCAGGTTTATTATTAAGTAAAGACTGATATTTATTAGAAGTAAGAGGCTCGTGACAAAAGCATCCTAGAACATGTCGGAAGAATTACCTGAATTGTGCAACTGGACTGTTATTCCTTGAGAGCCATCTCACAAGTCTGCCATCAATACACTATAGTAAAAATAGACATGAACAATGGCCCACTGAAACCTCAGTCTTGAATGTCTGACAGAGAGTGCCATGACAAGTTTTTAATTGTCAAACTACAGTCAACTCACTGAGACCAACATCACAAACCTTGCGATACTGCAAAACCTACTCAATACGTACAAAGTCAGGCTGAATGTTTTGTTCACATTATTTTTGCCAATTTATGCAAGCACCGCTGATGAAAATGTTTCACACTGTATTCCAGCTGGTCAAAAGGATCATTATACCCCAGCCTATCATCTACAACCAGGGAATGGGTGTTGTTGTGGATGAATTTGACTAGCTATGGAAGTGTTTATTCAGGTGGACGTTTCATAGCAAGGGAACAATGCTGAATGTCCAAATCTCTGCTGAAAAAAAAAGACAGCAAAGAATTCCCCAAAACAACGAGAAAAGTTTGGACTAAATTCCTAATAGATAGTTTGCAAATACCAACACCATTTTTCCATAATGACCATAAAAATGAAGAGAAACTCTTACTTCGCCTGGTACAGAGCACAAGTGCATTCATTTTGCATTAATGTTTGCTTTTATTGAGACAACTGTAGAGACACCAGAATTTACAATATGCGTGTATATAATAATATGTATCCAAATTTGTCTTTCATTACAAATCAACACTGGTCATTGATCCCTAAATCCATTAAAAAAATCTCATGATGCATTTAAAAAAAAAATTAAATCATAGACTGAGGAGAATTAGAATTACAATCCTGAAACCTCAGTGTCTCCTTGCCTTCTTCTTCATTGGTGAAGACGAGCTTTTCTTGTGACCTGAGGAAGAGGAACTCTTCTTTGAAGGGGATGGCTTCCCACCTTTCTTGACACTACTACGACCACGATCATCTCTTTTCCTTTTGTGGCTGCTTTCGTGATGTGGTCGGTGTTTGGAGGAGCCTCTGTGTTCTGGGATCTCCTCATCTTTTTCCTTGTCGGCTGTTATGGGAAATAATTTTATCAGTTTAGGGATATTTCATTTAAATGAGGCTACATACATGTATTCCATTACAAATTTATCTCTACGAGCCACTTGTATAATGTGTGACAAATAGGAGTATAAGTTTATGACTTTAAGTGAAGGTCTCCTTCCTGTTCAAAAGTGTACATGCAACAAATCTTTACATAATTATAAGCACAACAACAAAACAAAAACATATAAAACAGACTTCAAGAAAAGGACAATAAATACCTAAACGTTTTCTTCCTTTGAACTTACCTCTTCTGGCTTCTTCTTCTAATTCATCCCAGTCTTTTCCACTCTCCTCACTAGAGCCAAGATCTTCAGAGCCTGTAGGAATCACAAAGTTGCCATGAAATTATAAAGAAATTTAAATTTATCTGTAAATAATATTTCCCAAGGTCAAGGTAAATGCAGGGGTCATAGCACTGTGGGCCTATAAATATCTAGGTTTTCAAAAAATTCTAGATCGCTCTCCAAGTATAAATAAAGAATGTTTGTAAGAATAATCCGATACTTCAATCGATTACTCGCCCAACTGCCTGGCGATCATCCATGTCCAGTTTCGCAACTTTGACTATGAAAATTAATATATTATATCAGTACCCGGTAGTTGGCAAGTCTGCCAAATATTTAGGATATTTTATGAAACATTGAAAAAGTCTAGGAGATTCTAGGAGGATTTTTTTATTTTAGGAGATTCTAGAGTGCTACGACCCCTGGGTTAATGGGACACCTTTTCACCTTCATTGCACCTCAAGTAACCCCCCTGATTGCTGGTAAATACCCATATTCCCATGGTTCACTGCCTTTGATTATCCACACCTGACTACAACCCCAATTGAAAAGACATAAAATTTTGTTTGTGTGTTTCTAATGCTGACTCTGCCCATCCCAGGCTTGGAAGAAGGACTGGGAATAAAGTTAGCACTCATCTACTATAAAGATAAATCTGCTACTGAGAGAGCAGCTACAAATATTACTATTACATGTACTTTACTAGGACAAGGAGCAGGTGAAGCAATTCATGTACATGTATCTGGACCCATGACATATGAAATAGATTCAAGATCAATTGATCAAAGGCACGAGGGGGCTCAAACCGAACTACAGTACGAACACAATTACATCAAAGCCTCTGCCTTGGTCTAAAGAGGTTGCAGTATAGGAAAAGGGGAAGGGAGGTCACGTGATTCTCTTGCAAGCAGGTAAGCTGTGACATAATCTTGAGTTTTAATGGTGCCATAAACAAAGCGATTCCACAAATTCACTTTTCCCTCTGATTCTTGTTGATATAGATGACTTGTGATTTTACTTTCACAAATTACAGAATTATTTAAAATTGGCAACGTACCTGACTCTTCATCATCTTCCTCCTCCCAGTTACTCTCTTCGCTATCATCTTCACTGCTTTCATCAAAATCTGAGCCGTCATCTGATGGCATAAAAGTGTTGTCACCTTCTTCACTATTTTCCTCTTCTTCGCCCTCATCCTGTAAGTCAATAAACAAACAAAAAACACAAATTTTACAAATAAATCTGAAAAGCCCAAATAATTATGACCTTTTTTTCCTCTTCTACTAAAGACACAAACTAAAATAGACAATAATTTAAATGTATAATTATAATGCTAATCCTAGGGTCAGTCAGAGGTAGCCTCAGATAATTTCTATGCATGTTGTTAAAATTCAGCCAGACTGCTTGACCACAAAGAAGAAACAATAATTATAGCTCTTTTAAATAATTTTTTTAATAAATTCCTAATGTTTATAATAAAAAAGAGCAAATTTTCACATGCATTGGTGCTTTGGGCGTGTCAATATACAATGTAGCAGAATATTTATTTTTAGATTAAATGTGTCATCCATTGCACCGTTAGCCTGTCAAACCTGCCCGTGAGGAACCTCTTAATTAAGTCCTGTGTATTCTGCATAAAACAGAAATGCATAATGAGGACATAGATACTAAATGCTCTGTAATGAGCAATTAATCCCGAAAATGGGAATGTCATATTTATGACATGAGCGATGATGAATCGTATCAAATGCAAAACAGAATCGTGGGGAACAAGCAGTATCTCTTCGCAGCTGGATGGTCAGAACAATAATTACGTAATGAGCTGCTCTGTGACAGTCTCGGTACCAAAATAAAATAATTTTAATGAAACGAACTGTGAGTACCAAGGACCTGGTGAAATCACTAATGCCGACAAGTCAGGTATAAGTTGTTACTTCAAGTAAGCACCTTTGCCCCAAAGTATTGGAAAACTTTTCAAATAAGAAAACATTAGATGGGTAGAGGGAGGGAAAACAATTTATATGATAGATTAAAATGAACAATATTCATGGAATAGTTTATGCAGAATGCAATTAGTGTCCTCAGGACAACTCAGTCCTATAATCTCTCTAGCTTATAAGTTATTTGCTAAAAAATCCATAACACTTATCTTTTCTTTTTTAATAAAAATTTGAAAAAATCTTCATAAGTACACTCCCACAGGACTTAACCCAGAGACCAGCACATCAAAATTAGTATCTTTTCCCTATCATATCACATCAGTCGTAGACTGGTTTCATGATACAATAACCATTTCACTGCTTTAACTTGTTACATGAAAGAAAAGTTTGAGACCCACAACCAAACACATTTGTTTACAGTAGAAACAAGAACAAAAGAACCGTTCCAGTCCTCTCACATGTAGGCCTGCATAGCAAAGGCAGAATGAAAAAAGAAGATAAAATAATTTCAACCTCAGCCACTTTAATTTTAAGCAATAGGGTGTGAAAATTACAAAAGGACTAACCATAAAAAATAATGCGACAACTTGTTAAAAGAGAATAAGAGTCAGAACAAAAATACTCTCTTCACGATGTGTGATACCATTGTATGCATTACTTTACTGACATTTCAGAAGGTGAAAATAATTAAATTTGTCTCACTTAAATGGGTTAAGTTTACGATGCTGCTGCCTTGATTTCCCCATTTTGCTTTATAGTGCCATGTATTTTATATAAGGTAACTTTTCAGAATTCTAGTTGAAGCGTGTTGACAGCTCTTTCCATCATGTCAGCTAAACAATTCTATCACACAACTTCAATACATATTCATGAACAGTATTTGTGTCCAGCTTGCAAATGTTCACAGATTTTTCACAAGTTCACAAAAACTTTCACAATGTGCTGAACTTCTTTGGACAAACACATACAGTGGAAAAGCCACACAAGAACAAATAGCTGTGTATAAAAGTACACAACAATATGGCCAGGCATCATTTGCATCTTGCTAAATATTAATTTGAGCTTTAGTCAAAATTGAATGTTTAAATGCAGAATGATATTAAATTAAATATAGAAGAAACTTAAGTGGACAGCTATCATTTCTTTTCTTGTTTAATTTAGACACTGGAATGCAGTTTGGTGAATAGCGTACATTGTACATTTTCTACACAAATATTTTCTGTTTTCTACTCTTAGTAGACAGCTATTATTTTAAATATACAACATAGATGAGGTTTTACAAGCATACACTGCACTCATTTTACTGACAAGAAAAGTATTATTTCAGGAGGAAATGTAACTCTAAAACAGGTAACTTTTATGATTTTCATTCTTTTTATGCAGAGCAGGTCCCACAAACAACAGAATGTTCCCCAGCTGACAATAATATAACCCATTTTCCTTAAATGCCCTTTTCCACAGAGATTTAATTCATTCTGTGATAAAACATTTACTCAGACATTCAATACAAGCATTGCACAAGGAAACAAAGAATGAAGAAAGAAAAAGCAAAGTGACCATGACCATGTAAAGCTCCATATGCATCAAAGACAAAACTGTACTTACATCACCCTATATAATTAATCAAAATTTAAAAAAAGGAAATAGTGTTAGCTCCAAATTGAGGATGATTCACCAAATAAAGTAATGAAAACATATATTTATAAAATGTCAAAGTAAACGGGGCAAAAGATTTTTTTTTCTTTTTAACGATTTCCTTATGAGAGATGACTTCTTTTACCCACTCTATTGTTTATTTCTAGCAAAAACTAATCAAAACGTCCTAGAAACCATAAAATTTAATAAAATTTCCAATCTATCAAAAAATATGCATTGGATGCAGTTAAAATAATATTGAAATGTTTACAATCATGTGTGATCCTGTCATTTCCTCTTCCATAATCTATTATTTTCCATATTTCTTGTCCCATGAAAATCCTTAATCTTCTTGAGGTAATAGCAACATCTGATGTACCTACTGACTTTATTGATAGTGAGAGTGAAGAGGAAAGGTTTGAGGATGAAGAAGATAGAGGATGCCAAGAAAATGTTCAGCTCATCAGTTAGTGAATTTGTTTTTCTTTAACACATTCATATTTTGATTCATTTTTCTTTTTAATATTTTCAGAATGTTTTATTGATATACAATTATCCAAACTAATTCTTTATGCTATTGAATAATTTGTAAAGCTGACCATTTTTTCTTCTACATGATTTTCATTTACTTTACTTTATTTTATTTTATTTTAGTTCAGATTACATAAACTCAATTTTCTTGTTTACCTTAGCAAAGTGATATTGATTTGTCGATCCTGTTAATACATTTTCTGCTACTTCATTTATGGGTTGTTGTATGCTTATCCGGTTATCGTCTTTACCTTTGTACAGAGAACTTCGGATACAACAAAAGTCCTATTATTTTCTCTCTATTTGCCTTTGTATTTGTACCTTTGATAGAACAAGTACCAAAATCTTCCAAGCTCGGTTATAACGAAGTTATCTTCTTAAAATCAGGACCTCTCATCCCAACCTGATGTGGCTCACAGAGAAATGAGAGATCCATTAGCTGTGAGACAATTTATGCGTACTTATTACATCAAAAGACTTCCAACTCCACTACATCAATGTGTAGGCCAGGGTGCTTTGACACCCATGCACAGTGTGAGCAACCACTTGTATGGAGAGTGGATGGCAGTTAGGGGATGGGGGAAATGGGCTTCGCTCACCCAACTGGAGGTGCGAAGAACAGTGACAAGAGGGACAGTAGAGATAGGAGCATGGCACTGAGTTCCGATGCTATTGCATTAGGCTACATGTGTAGATCTCTAGTCTAGCCTTGGGGGCCTAGATTCTAGGCTTGGCTTGAGGAGATTAAAAAGAGAGAGGGGATGGGGTTTTGTTTGCCAACTGGCCAGATTAAATTAATGTGATCAATGACAACAAATCCCCTTGACTTCGTTATATCTGAGGTTCACTGTAATGGTGTGCACAGAGTTTGTTTCGTAGAATGTGGGGGAGGGCTTTTATGTCTAGGAATAAATTTTTACAGATCAGCTGTATTCTGATGTGACCAGGGAAGATAAGAAAGATAAATTTGTAAAGTGTGGTTAGTACATGATTATATGAAACGTAATTGGAACTCTGGCCAACTCATCAAGAAATTAGTGAGCTTTACAAAAGAATAACTTGTCATAAATGTAAACCTCACATGCTGCTAAAAATGGTGGGTTGGGGGGAAGAGTAAAATGAAGTATGGAAACTACGATATAAACATTTTTGTTTCAATAAGAATAACAATAGTCTTCTTTTAGAGGTTGAATAATTATCAAATTTGTTGTATAAAGTTAAACAGCTACTTTTTTCATTTGCACTGTATTGCTGCTGCTTATTTGTCTTCATTCTTAATAATTTTGGTTGACGTCATTTTGAAAGGCCCATTTTTCTAGTAAATCGAAGAACTTAAGTAATATTTTACTAACATTCCTTAAAAGGTGTCCAAAAATAATTTTCAATTCAATATTAGGGTAATACATGTTAAAACAAACAGTGTTCTAATACCTTTTTTTAATCATGCTTTTTTTCTGATCAATTTGCCTCCAGTTTTCTGATTCTAGCCACAATTTTTTTTTTTAATTGGAAAAAAAAAAGGGATGAACGTATGTATGAAATTTGAGTATAATATGTAAAACAGGATGAACATTGAATATACCAATAACATTTGGCCTTTGATATATATACTTTTCTTTGTCCTTTGTGACTATCAGTTTGCCAATTATCCCTCACAATTTTACTCAACATGTCTACAATACACTTCTTTGAAATTGCCTTGATTATTCAATCATGAACATTTTAATATATTAGATAGTACACAGGTCTTGTGCCCACTTTTATGAAGTATTTTATTTTATGAAGCAAAATCAATACACTATCTCTCGCAGCAAATGGGACAGTATGGTGGAAACAATGCATTTCTAACTTGTATAAATGTTACCATATCTTGCTTAAATGAGCTTTGTTTTCATTTGTATTTCAAATATTATCCTTTTACTCTTTCATTAATTTCAAAAATAATTTTGAGTCACATTTATAATGAATGATGAAAAGTATAATTTATTTGCATTTTCATATCGTTCACCAAGTCATGAGAATAACATGCTTGCCTAAAAACAGATACACATCATATAAAAAGGCTACAGTTTTGTTAGCTGCTACTTACCTCACTCTCAGGGTCCAGAAAAGTCCAACCACCATTGTCAAAGAAACCCTCCGGATCATCTGTGATAGTCTTCATGATTTTGGTCCAATTCAAGCTCTGCACTCCCTCAGTGTATCGAATGTCGCATGAGCTGTATTAAGAATAAGTCGGACTGTTATTGTCACTTTATAGACAATCTGAAGAGTCCAAATTATGGAATAAAATTATGGTGCTTTTCAATTTGGAACATAAGTGACCATGAACCATCATCAGTGCTACTTTCTGTTAGGGCAACATACTACCAGAAATAGTTTTTTCAATGTGGCCGAAAGCAAGCTTTTCTGAATCACTACCTTCAGAAATAATATGAACTGTCAAATTTATATAATTATTGAAAAATGAAATAAATAGCATTCATCCATAATTTGTACAAATTGGTAATGCTTTTGCTGGCATAGCAATTGATTTTAGCCCGTTTTAAGTTACTTTTTTTATTTCAATATAATTAATGATGCCTTTTTCGCACATCTGAAGAAAGAGGCAAGCAAGGATTTAACACCTTGATTTGCCACACTGGCAATATTAGAGAAATATAAAATAAACTTAAGATCAGAATTTAACGGACACAAAAAAAAAAAGACATTTCAATGACCCAAACAAAAATGGAATATCAGATCGAAGTGCAAGAACGTCAAGTATATATTTTTTTAAAAAAAGAAAGAAAGAAAAGACATAAAAGATGGAAAATATGACAATTTACCACAGTCCCTTTTTTGTCATTTAAGAATTTAACAGAATACATACTTGAGCCATTCTTTCACATGATCCAACATGTTCATGGGCACAGAATTGATCATGGCAGTTTTCTTGCTGTAGTCCTTGAAGATGAATATAATGTCAAAGTTCTTCAGTTGAAAGGACACTCGCTCGAAGTGGACCAACTCAATGTCTTCCAGTGATACAACAAAAGGCGGCTGGAAATCAAAAGACATGCCAGCAGTGAGTACTTATTCCACACAACTAAGAAAAGACTAAGGAATTCAATAACATGCCACTTTTTTAAAGTCTTCATAAAAAGCACTAAACAAATGCAGCTTTGTAAATGAAGTGTGATGGAAAATTACTTCTGATTCGCATCGTATAGCGAAAAGCATGACGCTTTTTTTTTTTTTTTTAGAAATTCCATGTCTGGTTCCTCACCGTGACGGCAAAATGGTCCGAAGCACATGAGTACAGAAACAAACTGCCTTAAAACCAACAGACCTCTTTAAAATTAGAAGTTGAACACACATTTCCCATAAAATTCTGTTATCAATTATAGGATAAATTGAAAAACTCAATGGCTACTAACCCATTCTCCTAAGTTGACCAGGCATCCACTTGTGGGCTGCAAGAGCACAGTGCTCCTGTAGGGCGCTCCGTAGAATCCAAGTTCTCTGAAAGGTGAGTCAAACTCAACCTCCTGCTTCGTGATCCCTTCCACTTTCTCACAGAAGCTTTTGAAGGCCGACTTCAACTTTTGTCGCAGTTCACGCTCAGCCTGCACGGTGAAGTAGAGAAGAGCAGAACTTGTCAAGCATCAAAAGTTTATTCAAGAAAACATAAACCACCTTGTTTAAATCTCTTGTTGCGCAAACATAAAATCCCAAATACACAAACATTATTTAAATTTGTTGCACAAATCTAAACATAATAACATTTATGTATCACTACAAGTAGGTATTATAAGGTAGCAACGATTAAAAAAAAAAAGAAAAGAATACAGCTATTTCCTTTACATTATGTGCACACAGGGGAAACATGTTTCAAAGAAGAAAGAAGCTTAATTGCAGACAATATACACTTATGTCCCACCTGCTCAGCATGAAGATCATCTCTGTCATGCATGTGCTGATGTTTCCCCAAGTCAGTAGTGATCTCTCCAACTTCTGTGTAGAACTGCACATCGATATGCTTCTTCTTGCCAAACAGAATAGCATTCTGTAAAAGTTTCATGAACATTTTAAATTGTCGTAATCCGTAAATTAATGACAATTTTTATTGATATGCAAAATTCAGACAAAAAAAAAAAAAAGCATTTGTAAACGTCATTCTTTGTGCTGTGAGCCAGCATGTCCTTAGTGCAGTAGTTTTCCTTTGGACTTCAGTCATTGTTACAACTTACTTATGCACATATGTTAAGTTTTTTAATGCCCGGAATTATTTGTATTCACTTCCAGGTACCAACCTTGTGACACGGCTGTAATATCAAGTCATTATGAAGAATGCTTACCTTGAGATTAAAGTGTAGTAGGATGATCATCTCACCATCACAAGGCTGGAAAAAGGCATGCTTTATGTTGTTGTAGAGGATATCTACTTTGTCTCCCCTCACAGATGTGAAACGGAAACCTATTTGGGGCAAGAAAAAAGTCTTGTTACATATGCTTCATACATCACAAAAAGGAAGTTTGCACTGTACCAATAATCAAGAATACTTAGGGTCACCAATGAATCAGCTTAATTTTTTTTAACTTAAAATATAATGTAAGTTCATGTAATATTAGATTTCCTCTTCACACTCCTCCATTTAAGATGATTGCTAACTGGCCATTTCTGGTCAAACACATTAGAAAAAAGAACTAGTATTGAGCTTGCCCGAGGAAAATTTTGCTCTCAGGATCAAATGGATTCAAACTCATGCTCCATTCTAAATAAATGTTTTGAATACTCAAATGCTCTATATTAATTGGCAGAAATAAATCACAGTGCCACATAAGATTACCATTGGTGTGTGCTTCTAATGTTCCTGAGATGCGCTTGGAGACGATGTTTGGTCGAATGTACAGATCTTTCAGCTTGGGGTTTCCCCTGTTGGGATTCACTATCAAAGTGTCTTGTTTCACAATACCCTGATAGTTTAAAAAAAAAAAAAATTAAATATAGCATTTATTTCTTAAAATTGTTATTTACAAGAGGTAAGAAGAAATAATACATGCATCAAACAGTGAATGATCCTGATATCAGTCATCCATACTGGACTAACACAGAATTCTGAAGAATTTTCAACCATAACAATATGTACATAATGAGAAACAAATATTTAACTTGAAACTTACACATAACCATTGAGGTCAGAATTCTTGAAGAAGAGTCTTATGTTTCACAGCACACAATTTTCTTACCTCCTTTTCTCTCTCCTCTGCTTCTCTCGTACGGAATCTTTTCTGCACTTCTTTGATGAGTCTGAATGCAGTGTTCAAATTAGATGAAGGAGCTGAAATTTCTCCAGGTTCTTTTGTATTGGAGCTTCGGTATGTGCTAGATGAGGAAATGCAATGGGAAAGATAAAATGAAAATGTTTTAGAAATTACCTGAAAGAGAAACTTGATGCATGACATTTTCTGAATGTATCTAATTACCATAAACAGGGAATTAATTTTTTTTCCACAATTTTGTTTAACTTACAAAATCAGCTTACAGAAAATGTGCGAAAAGATATTAATTGCTGACTGGAAGAAAACCATGCCGTACTCTTTATCCATGCATGCCATTTAATATATTATTAGATTATCAATATCATCATTAAAACTTAATTTGTCCCCAAAAATGTAATTAGTTTTATGGGAAATGTCCTTTTAAAAACAATGTTGGACTCTATGACAAACACAACTCACATTTCCTTCAGGAAACTTTTGTCTGGGTTTTGAATAGTAGCAGTATCTGTGCGTCCCAACATTGAGCCAGGATGGAAAAAGTTGATCCTCAAGTAAGTGTATTCCCCCTCAATGGACTGACTGATGTTCTAGGAATGAAGAATAAACTTTTTTTCAGGTACAAGCCAAAATCATTCTACAAAATGCACTAATCCAAAATCAAAACATTGCTTGTAATTGTTCAAAAGAATGTAAAATAATATGAACAATCGGGTTCAAGAAAAAAGAAAAAAAGAAGAAAGTAATAAGAACATACTTAAAACAAAAAAAACGCTTTTTTCAAATTTACCTTGATGGTTGATATGTGAAAAGGAGTGGCAGTACCAAAGATAGGCAAGACAATGGTCTCATATTTTTTATCTGGAAGACAAGAAGAAACAAATTTAAATAAGGGCAACATTAAACATTATTATATGCCTGAGTGTCAATTTTCATTATTTACGCACATCAAAACTATCGTACTACACTAGTAGCAAACTGGTCAAGTCAGTTTTATCAATATTGAAGAAAAGCAAGAGGAACAAGCTGCACACAGTAAAAAGAATCCAAATAGAGTGTAAACAAACACTGTACTCTTAACTCATTATTAGGTACTTTGTGCTCCTACAATACAAATATACTTTATTAAGTAAAGTAGGAGAATAAAATACAAATTACATTTAAATTCAATTGAGCTACCTATTTATGAGCAACTTACCGACAAATAGTTTGAGGTCCCTACATTCTCCTTCATCTGGAAAGTGGTTGGGATTTTTGTAAGATACATTGGACTTTCTTGTTCTGTAAAAAAAGGAAAAAAAATGGAAAAGATATAAAATATGAACAGAAAGAGAATATAATCAAAACACAAAATTATTAGCCCAGAACGAGGAAGCAAAAACTGTTCCTCAGGAAATTATTGAGGAGAAATTAATAATTATCAAGGGAATCAGTTACAGAAACATTTTTACTTTTTGTCCTCTCCTCCGGTTTTGATTCCTCGAAGTCTCTCCCTGGCTTCTTCATTCAGCCTCTGGGCCAATTCCTTCTGTTTTTGCTGCCTTTTCTCTTCTGAAGGAGCTTCAGTCTACAGAATGAAACACAGAGGAGCAATCCATAATCATATATATGTATGTAAAAAATGCAATGTCCTCATTATATACAAGAAGAAGAATTAATTCCTATAATTATCAAGACATTGCATCCAACAATATTAATAGAATAGGTAGCATATGGAGGAAAATAGATTAAAAGTAAGAATGGATAATAAGGAAGACAAACATTAAAAATTCTCATGGCAGCTGATTAATTATAAATAATACTGCAACTTACTAAACAGTGCTCATGAAGTTACATCAATAGTATTGCTGTCACAGTGAAAATGAAATAAAGCTTACTCACTCGAGTACGACTGTCAACCATAGCTGTCCGTCTTCCTCTACCCAGGAGCTCTTCTGTCTCTTTTTCAAGATCAGCGTCTTCTTCTTCTTCCTCTTCATCATCATCATCTTTCAAGAAGATGCCAATGTGCTTCAACCTCTTCTTTGTTGATGTGAGAAGAGTGGCAGGTGAACCCTATATCAAATAAAAATTAAATTTAATTTGTTCTTAATTAATGCAGCTGTTAAGGAACTGACAAACCATGAATAACCCTTTGTACTCAGTAACATTTGATGTACACATAATGCAATGTGTGCACAAAAAATTAAAATAAACATAATTATAAGCTTTTATCAAACAGTTCCAAATTGCTCCAAAGACGGATGAGCAGGGTTAACTCGGAATATTTGAAACAGAACTTACATCCCTCACAAAATTGAAACATTAAATCCATGAAAGTTCAAATAGAAGAGCACTACTTGCACCAGGACTTGCTTGAAGGCTGAGAATTTAAACATTACCTCATTGACAAGCACTGTGTCTCCAAGAAAAAGTGCAGCTTTTTTTCTTTCTTTTGACTCCAAGTCAGAGAATCCAATACTGATGTTGAACACCATTCCTGGGGACAAGGAATGAGTCATTATTTATTAAAAAGAAATAAACATAATTTATAGTTAAATATTTAGCAAAATGCTCTGCCAACTGAGCAAATCACACATACAAGATCGAATTGACTAGCCCCAGGCTCCTTTGAAACATGTGCCGAATGATGAAAAGTCTTTCATTTTACCGACCGCAGAAGAAAATCACAGAAGAAAGACTGCAATCACTTTGTGCACACTGAAGCCATAAATTATGCAATTGGCGCTTGGCTGCAGGTGGTTTTGTACCGAAGCACGCAACTTTAGATTAATCATGTGTGTTGATTCCGTGGGATGTAAAACCAGAGCAGAGGCCAGCAAAAATGAGCCTTTGATTTTTACACAGTAAAAACGGCCTGTGGTCCTGTTGCCGCTCAACTTGTTTTGCGTCCGAAAAACCAATCACTGCATTCTTTGGATTATTTAGTGTAGGTTTTCCAGTCCTGGATGCTTGCAGGTCTGATATCGCCAATGGAGAACCAATCAGTATTTACTCCAGGCTATTTAAGACTATGCCCCGCCCACCCGTCTGTGATATCAGACCTGCTAGCATCCAGGAACAGAAAACTAGTGTTAAACAAAGAAATCAAGTCAGTCCATTCCATCCCCTCCCCCCATACAAGTGCCCTTGCAATGACCCCGCCTAAGATGGAAACTTTTCCCCCTTCCCTTCCGTCTTGGGCAGGTTCAACTGTTGTATTCTTTTCAGCAAGACTTGTATAATCTGGCTATTAAAAACAATTGACTAACAAACCTTTCTTTGCTGGTGCTTTTGTCCTTGGTGCAATAAGAAGTGAAGCCTCTCTGAATTCAATTCCCATTGCAAAGCCAAAACTCTTCACCATCTTGTTCTCCAGCTCAGGCCTTTCCTTCTTGACCAGTTCCACTCCAGCCTCATAAACTTCACTCAGTTTTACACCTGAAACAAGTTGAATTTCAATACACATTAACTTTGAAATTACTGCAACACTTTACACCAAATCTAGCCCCCTCTGTGCGTGTTTGAAAATTTCAGTCTTTGGATATTTTTGTTCTTTTTATTGATTTTTTTTTTTGCTAAAGGATTTTTATTTTGTCAAGATCAAAGAAAAGGGTTGCTCTAACTAATGTTTTCTGTCCTGCTCAGAGTAGAAGGGTCCCAGTGAGACGGGCGGCATCTCAAAAAGGTTTCTCATAAACCTGACCAAAGCCATGATGCTTCTGTGCCCTTTTGGCTAAAATAACAGATGTTTCAAAGTTTGTTTCTCACTCTCAGTAGTAGTCTTCAACAACTGTGACTGAAATAATTCTAAATGTTCATTCACATTTCAACAGTTTACTACACAAATTATAGCTTCTTTTAAAAAAAACCCACTTACTTCATTTCTTTATAGTACTGTTATTTGACACATTTTTACTGAACTTTTGATGCTAATGGATAAGATTTTCAAAACTTTACTAAATTACTATTTTCATCCTTTCACATTTTCAAAGCTTTATTAATATTTATTTAATTATTATTAAAATGTTCTATTCTTCAGGTTATGCACCTCATGATATTAAATTCAAGTGAACGGAGCTGATTTGAAATATCCAGTTAATGTCAAAATTTCATTGAGGAGTAACAGAAAATTTTACTTAAATATACAGCTTACCATGTTGCAGTTTTGCCATGACCTCCTCTTCCACCTGCACTAAAAACTCGTACGTTTTCTGCAGAGAATCTTCAGGGTTCACCAGTAATGTTCTCACAATGTTTGCACAGTAAGACTTATAGCGAACACCCATTGCACACACCACAGCGTCAAACTGCAGGTTCGTGTCATCACTGAATAAGAAATGAATAAAACAAACTGGTTTTGATAAAAGTTTATGAAATACAAATATACCATAGTCACTTAATGCAATAAAAATATAGAAATCTGTTAACGTCCATTGTTTTCTTACAATGAAAATGCACACACAGTCCTAAGACTGAACTATAATTTATCACTATCCTGAGCACACACATGGATTTACCTTGTAGTGCTGAATTTGAGACTGTATTTGCCTCCACTCTGTATAATAGCCGGATAACACACGTCTAAGTTACTTGTGTCCACTCCTGTGACATATTTTTTATTTTGCAACGCCTGTTCCACTCCATCAGAGAGCTTTGAGTGCTTCACTTTCTGTTAACAGTCAGAAATTTCATGTCAGGTTCAATGTGAAAACTCCTATTTTCATGCAAAATTCTTTTCCTCTATAACTATAAAAGTCAGTCAGATGGATTGGATAGAAGTTTAAAAATGACTTAAAAACAGTACTTCTTAGAATGTACACTTTATAAAAATATCCCTAAAAAGCTGGAATCCATATTAATAATAGACTTTTTACTCCAAATTACAAAAAATACATAAATTTATAATGATCATTTATCAATGTAATGTGTACTAAATGAGTTTAAAACCATGTTTTCAGTGCCAAGAGATGTTATGGAACAAATCCTATTAATATATTTGATTAAAGCTATAGCTCCATATATTTGCAAATCATACCTTGTCAGCATCAATAATCTCCATAATCTGCTCCTTGAGGTACTTGTTGAACACATCACAAGTAACCTGGCTAGCTTTTTGTATTGTCTTTACTTCTGCCTCTTCTTTAGGTGCCATTATGTAGGCAAACTGAGAGGACAAATCAACCTTTGGAGAGATAAAAATCCAATAAATTTCTTCACTGAGGATGTGCAACGTTATGAACTACATTCTGATTTCACCATCCATCAACTTAAACTCAGTTGAATGCTTTCAATTTTTACCATTATCATATGGTAATGTGAAAAAGAATAATACTTTTGAATCCTATACTTTTATAGCAGTAATCATAAATTTTTACAAATTGAAGAAGCCATGTAAACAAACACATAGTGTTTTTACCTTTATTTTAGTCACTAAAAAGAACAAAGAAACAATTTACCCATGTCATTATTCTTTTAATATTCATTGTGTCAAGTCCCTAGTTCCAAAGTTTGATAAAAACAAACAATTTTTTATTAACTTCAGTGAAAACCTCACACAAAAGGTACCTGACTAAACACTTACTTACTTACTTTATCTGTCCCCAACTCTACCTTTCGGTGTATGGGTTACTAAACACGAGTTCAGAAAATATTAATAACCCTACCTTTTCAAAACCTTCTTGTTTGATAGCTGCCCGCCATCCTTCCATCAAGTCTCCAGGGTACTTGTCTTTGCTGAATTCCCCGACTGTTTTTCCCTATTGTGTTTGATTAAAAAAAAAAGTGCAGCTACTTAACTTTTCTAATCTATGAAACTAATGTTTGTTACTCCCCCCAAATTTTAATAAAAACTTTTTCTTAAATTTACATATATGAATAATTGCCATTGCTTAGAATTAATCATGTTTTTCAACTTGTAAATCATTAAATGAGATTATATTTCTGATTTTTGTCTCGACCACAAAGACATGGATTTAATGCAACTGAGGTGTCTACAAGCCTCTGATGACTAAATTTTATTTAAAAAATCGTAATTGGCCACATCCAAAAAGTGTTTTTCAGATTTCATTTAGAATCATCACAAGTTATATAAACTTTCTACTCTAGTTGCTACTCAATATAGTAATCGTACCTTTTTGCTCTTTTTGATATAATCAATCAGCTTTTGGAAGTTTGCTTTGTCTTTTTCTTTATCACCCTGAGGAGAAAACATTAATTTTTAGTTTTAAAAAAAAAAAAAAGAGAGAAAAAGTTCACTTCAAATAGGACATTAAGTTACATACAAACTTTGGTCTTGATTCTACATTCATCATCAGCCTTTATCACCCGGGTGTGGGTACAGGCCACCAAGAAGAGCCTTCCATCTGTCCCTGTCCTGGGCGATCGTCTCCACCTCTGTCCAGCTGTGCCCCATCACTCTTAGGTCTGTGTCAAGATCTCTCTGCCAAGTGGATTTTGGTCTTCCTCTTTTCCTTTTCCCTTGAGGATTCCATTTCAAGTTCTGTCTTGTCACATTTGATGATTTGTAGCGGGCTTCCTCAAGATGTGGCCTATCCACCTCCATCTTCTTTTCTTGATTTCTTGTTCTATCTGTTGTTTGGCTTTCCTCCATAAATCCTTATTTCTGATTGTGTCCGGCCAGTGGATTTTTAGAATTTTCCTCAAGCAGCTGTTGTTGAAAGATTGTAGCTTGTTGGTGACCTGTCTAATCAGTTTCCAGGTTACAGATCCGTACAGCAATATACTTTTTACAATTGTATTGAAAATCCTGATTTTTGTATTTGACTTGATGGTTCCTTCACTCCAGTACGCACTTCAAAACCCTTTGTGAACTGACCTTCATGGATGACCTGCAGATTGAGCCCTCATAGTAGTTCCGTATCAGTCTCACAAGTTTTCCAGGTATTCCATAATGTCGGAGTATTTTCCAGAGTGTTGAACAGTCCATGCTGTCAAATGCCATCTCATAATCCACAAGGTTGACAAGAAGGGAGGTGTTCCATTCCAGTGATTGCTCTACGATAATTCTACATTAACAACTTCATTAAGTGGATCTTTACAAGAGGAGTTATAAGAAGTCAACGTACTAATTTAAACAAAGTTTTACAGAAATTATTAATTATTCATCCAACACAAAAAACAAGTAATATTAAAACAAAAAAATTTCCTATTAAAAAGTCCTATACCCCCAAAAGGTATATCACCTCCAAATTGCTATTTTAAATCACATTCAAAAGCATATGTTTGGATCCACTAAAAGTATGAAGAACTATTATTCCTCACCTTATCTCTTGTTATAAGCTTCAGTGCAGGAAGGCCTTGGTCATTTTCCTTAGAACTGTCCAGTTGTTTCAGAAACTCAATTTTCTTTTTACTAGCAAGAAGGCAGATTGTTTCTTCAGCCATAACCATTATTGTGTCTGTGAGTTCGTATCCAAACAACCATGTCTAAAAAATATAGTAAAAAAAAATAGTCAATCAATCAATCAATGCTTGTGAGGCATGTCTACTTTTAAAATGAATGACCTGCATAATATATTACATTATAATTTGTAATAAGGCAATCAGTGGTACAGTGGTCGAATAGTTAGAACGTAAAACTCCTGATCCATGGGTCCTGAGTTCAAATCCAGCGGTGTCCGTGTTGTGCCCTTGGGAAAGACAATTTACACCATCTTTTCTATTCCCACCCAGGCGCAAAATGGGTACAGGCATATTCTGCTGGGGAAGTAAACAGGCTAGCATCCTAAAAATCATTTGTTCTACTACGGAAACTGGGATACACTCCGGCTCTATGGGCAACATAAGCCTTGAAGGTATTTTACTTACTACTACTAAATAACCAATCTGAAATACAGAGGTTGGGACCAAGTAGTGCAGCACAATTCATGATACTTAAAGCATATTTCAATGCAAGATTTTGAAACAATGTCTCTGCACATTAAAGCTGGAAGAAAAAAAATTACAATGCAATAACTTTATGGTTAAAAGAATTCTCAGTTTGAGCTAAGTAAATAATATTTTAACGATTTATAAATGTTGATAATGTATTATTCATCAGAAATTCCCTGGGGTAAAAAAAAATACAAATTTATTCAAAATCACTGTCATTAGATCTATATCCAATTTTACAATTGTTAAAAGCTCACCTGCAACGCAGTTGATTTTGAGTAAATAATATCATCATCCACTCCGACCGCTGTGATAAGGGCATCCATCTTTCCCATGCCATCATCTGCACTTGCTTTCTGTCAATGTAAATTACGTGACAAAGATTCTTGGATAACATTGGTAAAATCAAATTATTCTGAATATTTGATAACCCGCATTATTTACACAGTCGAACCTGCCTAGACGGAATCTTATCTCCCCCCCCACTTACTGTTTGCAGCCATCTGGGAAGGAGAGGAAGTACCGGAGGACTGGACTACAGGAGTCATAGTGAAGATCCCTAAGAAGGGACCACAAGACGACTGCAACAACTGGCGTGGTATAACTCTCCTATCTGTACCCAGCAAGATTCTGGCCAAGATCATCGTGAGGCGAATGTCAGAGGCTGTGGACAAGTCTCTAAGAAAGGAGCAAGCTGGTTTTCGCAAGGGAAGAAGATGCACCGATCAGATTTTTGCACTCCGTAACATTATAGAGCAGTGTACAGAGTGGCGGAGAGAGCTCTATGTGAACTTTGTCGACTTTGAAAAAGCCTTCGATAGTATACACAGAGAGAGTCTATGGCGCATTCTTCGAAACTATGGAATTCCACACAAACTCGTCCAACTCATCAAGAGCTTCTACAAGAACTTCAGATGCACCGTAGGAAAAAGTGACATCCCCTTTGAGGTGAAAACTGGTGTTAGGCAAGGATGCGTGATGTCAGCGGTTCTTTTCAACATTGTCATCGACTGGGTGATGCGACAAACTACAAAGGATAAGTCTAGAGGTATCAGATGGACCCTTTTCTCCACCCTGGAGGATCTGGATTTTGCAGATGATCTCGCTCTACTGTCCCACACTCACCAGCACATGCAGGAAAAATCACAGAGACTCCACAAGTTCGGATGTCAGGTTGGGTTGAGGATAAGTCAGAAGAA